>JXCR01061923.1:114600-126849 GCA_002079205.1 Phalaenopsis hybrid cultivar | reverse complement strand
AAAATGCCTACAATACTGAGGTATGATTTATATTTATAGTTTTTCTTTCCACCTAAATTATTTCATATTTAAAAATTTAAGCTTAAGGGAGGGAAGAAAAAGATTAATTATTAAATGTACTCTATTTCAATATTTTTAAAAATTATTTATATGATTTTATGTAGTGAATTTAATTCAGGCAACGTCCTCTATTTCAATATTTTCCAAAATTATTTATATGATTTCATGTAGTGAATTTAATTCAGATAACTATATTTTTTTATAGATATTTTAAATATTATGGTAGATTTAAAGAAATATTTTTGTAATGAAAATTATTTTGAAAATTAATATTGTAGATTAAGATATTTAGTATAAGAGAATAAGACTATAGTTAACTATTTAAAGTAAAGGACACTATATTTTGAAGTGGTAACTATTAGATGTCCTCTATTTAATTATTTTCAAAACTTATTAATATGATTTTATGTAGTGAATTTAATTCAGGTAACTATATTTTTGAACTATTTAAATATTATGGTAGATTTAAAGAAATATTTTTGTAATGAAAATTAATTTTGTAAATTAAGATATTTAGTATAAGAGAATAATATTAAAGTTAACTATTTAAAGTAAAGGAAACTATATTTTGAAGTAATAAGAATCTGGAAATTCATTTGAGAGGAAAAGATTGGGGTTCGATGATCAAAAGCATTTGAGAAAAAAAGATTGGGGCTCAATGATGTAAAAACTATGAAATATTTATAAGGTAAGACATTTGAGAAGAAAAGATTGGGATTCAATGATGTGAAAATTATGAAATATTTATGAGGTAAGCAATGCTTTGGAAGAAAAGATTGGGGCTCAATGATGTAAAAACTATGAAATATTTATAAGGTAAAGAAATGCGTTAGAAAAGATTTGGGCTCAATGATGTAAAAACTATGAAATATTTATAAGGTAAAGGAATGCTTCGACTCAAATTTAGGGAAAGAAAGGTGATGTTCAAAATCATTAAAGGCTATCCAGATATAGTAATCTTGGGATTCAATGATGTGAAAGCTATGAAATATTTATAAGGTAAAGGAATGCTTTGAGTTTCAATCTCAATGATGTAAAAACTATGAATATTTATAAGGTAAAGGAATGCTTTGAGTTTCAAATTTAGTTCATTTGAGAAGAAAAGATTGAGGCTCAATGATGTAAAAGCTATGAAATATTTATAAGATAATGAAATGTTTTGAGTTTCAAATTTAGGAAAAGAAAAGTGAAGTTCAAAATCATTAAAGGCTATCCAGATATAGTAATCCTCACTTGAAAATAAAAACTATGAAATGTTTATAAGGTAAAGGAATGCTTTGAGTTTCAAATTTAGGGAAAGAAAGGTGAAGTTCATTGAAGTATTAAGAATCTGGAAATTCATTTGAGAAGAAAAGATTGCGGCTCAATGATGTAAAGGCTATGTTTAAGAATCTGGGAATTCATTTGAGAAGAAAAGATTGGGGCTCAATGATGTAAAAACTATGAAATGTAAGAATCTGAAAAATCATTTGAGAAGAAAAGATTGGGGCTCAATGATGTAAAAACTATGAAATATCTATAAGGTAAAGGGATTCTTTGAGTTTCAAATTTAAGGAAAAAAATTGAAGTTCAAAATCATTAAAGGCTATCTAGACATAGTAATCCTCACTTGAAAAAAGAAAAAGAAAGGATTGAAAACAATCCCTAAAAGAAAACCCAAATGAAAAAGAGAAAAGAAAGAAAAAAATTATGGAAGTATGGAGAAGCTTGAGGATATGTCGAAAAGAAAGAAAAAAATTATGGAAGTGAGGAGAAGCTTGAGGATATGCCTAATAAAAAATTAGCTTCACAGGACCTACCTAAAGGGAAAACTTAAATACAATACTGAACTTATAATTATGGAATAGATCTTTTACTAGATTCTAAGCGACTTAATATTGCTATATATAGTTATTCTTGAAATAAACAGAAGGATAGAACTCTTAAACTTGATGACTACATAATCTTGTGGCTACAAAGTTAATTCAATTACTTGAATGTTTTTTAAAAATCTCACTATGATATTTATTTAAATCAAACTTATAGTATTTCTGAATTAAAAATTTACAACAATAGATCATAACTTTTATGTAGTACTAAAATTACTTGAGGATAAGTAATAGTTAAGTTTGGGGGATTTTCACCAGAGAAAAATATGCTGAGATTTTCATACCTATTTTATACTATTTTTGATGATATTGCACTTTAAAGAAAGGTATTTCTTATGTTTTATTGCAGCAATGATGAATTAGGGTCATTGGAGCAAAAAGATGCAAAAAGGAGAAAATTTGGAGCGAAAATGACCAAAATGTGCAGAATTGAACTAGGGCGCCGACGGTGCCATCGACCCCGCTGATAGCGAGATTTTCCCGAGACTCCAGAACTAATTCATTATGAAGGTCTGCCGACGGCGCCCTCGAGGCCGCTGACGGTGAGCTCGGCGGTTATGCCTAATCAGGATTTGGATAAGGCCAAATTTGGAAGTGATGCTTAGGCAACTCTTGGGAAAGCTCATCCACAACTTTAAAAGACTATTTTGGCCAAAAATTGTTGGAGAAAAAAGGGATTCTGGAAGGGGGAGAGAGTTCCTGGAAGTTAGAAAGGTTCCAATAGTGTGAGGAATTCTTCGAGAGATTGCAAGAGTGGAGGGAAAGTGAGAGATTTCTTCGTCCTTCCTACTTCAAAGAGGAATTCTGTGTGCTGTAAAGAAAGGAAGAGATTCAGAGGAACTTTGAGGACTGTTCTTGGGGAGAAATTAGAGATAAGTTATTTAGTTTTTGTAGTTTGTATGACTTTAATTTTGTATATGAATTCTGAGTTTTGTTGTGGTTTCCCCATGAGATCTGAGTAGTTTTCTCTGTCTTTCTCCTTGTCTTTAGATTTGTGAAATGGTGATTTGAATTGGTGTGTCAATGAAAATGTTTAAGAAATTGTGAAGATCTTCTCACTTTGATCTTCATTTATTTTCAATCTGGCTAATTGATATGTTAAAATAGGTTGAGATTTACCACTAAAGTGAAGATTACATCCAAGATTTAATAAGGTCAAAGCCCTTGGAAGTTGGGTGCAAACAAATAGGGAAATAATATTATCGGGCATAGAATTAGAGATTTTAGAGTGACAGACTAAAATCCCCAATTCAGTCCTATCGTTTGGATGCTAAAGTGTAGATGTTAGCCCTCAGGCGAGGGGAATGTGGGAGCTTCAAAGTGAGAGCTGGTATCCTCCCAGCCTAGTCGCAGATTCAATAAACGAGCGTAGGATTAGTCAATGTTCTTTATGCCTGGACCAAAGGGTGAAGAATAGGTATGCTCCTATTTGACATAATATAATTTGAACCAATTCACTTTATCCATTCACTATAACTTCTTGCAACGGAGAAGGATGCTTTCTTATATTGAATATCACATTTAAACCCTCATTAGTATCATTCATTATTTAATAGTTATTAAAATTATACATTTATTGCGATTGCCTATTAGTGACAGATAAGCAAATTGAACTTCATTGTTGTGATTAAAGTATTGCTTTTTCTAAAATCTTAGTTCGTAATTCTAAACCACTCTTTGTGGGATTGATATCTAGGACTCTGTTAGAGCCTTATATTACTTGAGTGATACGTACACTTGCGTTGATAAGTGTGACTTTACAATTATTGAATATTTGTTACGTCCATATTTATCTTATACTCTTAAGCATATATAAAGTCGCGGTCAACATTCATATCATTTTCATATCTCATTCCATTACAGTTGCAATAGACTTCAGAATCCATCGGCTTCCAAGGAAGAAGCACTTTTTCCAAACTTTCATAAAGTGCTGGCTAACGACTGCAAGGTAGGAAAATAGTGGATGGATGTCCAAGTCCAGTTGCAGATCCATTCACAATCAAACCCAAAACTGATTTTACAATTATGGCTCCAATATCAATAGGTTTTTTGGTTTGAATACAAAAATTTAAAGTAACGCTCTCCTTAGTTACCTTATTGATCTTCATGGTAAGCAGTAATTTTGATGCAATGAAGAAGTGCCATGCCTTAAAAATAGGTTTTAAAAATGATGAGGAAAAACTTACATTCCCATCATCTCTGGCCTCCCAATTTGCATCTTCATCTGTAAGGTATTGGTAGAGTTAATTCATATTATCTCTCGTAGGGGTAAAATTTGCATAATGGTAGATATGCACATTCTCATTCATAAACATCTCATTTATTCTTGAAGGAGTGAATTGCATGAACCAACCTCACACTTAGACTGTTCCTTGGTTGATTCCATGAATATTTACATAAAAATCTTTCCCCTTAGGGATGACTACAACGAGACTAGTGTAGCAAAGCACTTCTTAGTGCCTCTACGCAATAATCTCTTCCACTCAAGTATTTAGTGTGTTGAATCCTTGATTCACAAATCCCTTTTCTTTGATTAGCGTCTTCTTCACTAGAACTCAATCATGTAATTTTTGGGCATCAAAATTGCAAACTTACTTGAGTTTAAAATTCAAAACATGATAGTATTTTTGGAGTGGTAAGCCATTGGATTTGAAATCTAGTGGTTTTTCCCTCATTATCCCCCTTAAATTAGGCTTAGGATTTGGTTTTCAGGAGTTATAAGGAGAAGGAACTGCCAAAAACTGCCCTTTGACATGTTTAAGTCATTTTTCTTGCTGCGGTGCATCATGCACCAGCTCACTAGAATTTAGCGCTTCATGCGCCAATCTGGAACATCATGCGCCAAATCCAAAAACAACACTATTTCAATTTCTATCCAATAAATTCACAATTTTTTCATTAAATTAGATAAATAAAGATGTTTGTAAATATTTTTGCAAACACACATACTATATAAAGATATACATATAAATGAAAGTAAAATATTTCAAACACAAAATAAAAAAAACTCAAAAGCAAACTAAACAATGATACATATGGGTTGCCTCCCACAAAGTACTTGGTTTAGTGTTGTCAGCCCGACATTCCCAGTCTTAATTTGGGTGAACCAATATTACAGTCTCTTTAAAAGCTGGTCTTTGACCATCAAAATATGGTTTCAATCTATGCCCATTCACTTTAAGTATTCTTCCAATCTTGGGGTCTTCAATATTAACTGCTCCATAGGGATAGACTTTTAAAACTTTGAATGGCCATTTCCACCTAGACCTCAATTTTCCAAAAATTAATTTCAATCTTGTATTGTATAATAAAACTTCCTGTCCAGGTTCAAATTCTATTTTTATTATCTTCCGATCATGTCATTCTTTCATCTTTTCCTTACAAATCCTCACATTATCGCAAGATTTTTTCCTAATTTCCTGAAGCTAATTCAATTGCAATAATCTTTTCTCACTAGCTTCTTTCAAATTGAAATTGAATTCTTTTATAGCCCATAAGCTTTATGATCCAATTCAACTGGCAAGTGAAAAGTCTTCCCAAGAATTAGTCTATATGGGGGAAATTCTTATAGGTGTCTTATAAGCAGTCCTATATGCCCATAATGTTGTATCTAATCTAACAGACCAATCCATTTTATTAGTATTAACATTCTTTTCCATAATTCTCTTAGCTTTATGATTAGATACTTCTGTTGAACCACTTGTCAGGGGATGTAAATAGTTGAAATTTTATGCATTGTATTATATTTTTCCACCAACCTTGCGACTGTTGCATTTCTAAAATGAGATCATCCACCGGTAATGATTACTCTCGGCATTCCATGTCTTGTAAAAATATTTTTAATTAAAAATTTTGAAACACTCCAAGCATCACATCTAGGTAAAGCAATTGCTTCACTATATTTTGAAACGTAATCCACTACAATCAATATATATATAGTTTCAAATGAAGGTATAAATGGTCATATAAAATCAAATCCCCATGCATCAAAAATTTCAATTTCTAAATTAAAATTTAGAGGCATCTCANAAGTGAGAGATTTCTTCCTCCTTGCTACTTCGAAGAGGAATTCTGTGTGTCGTAAAGAAAGGAAGAGATTCAAAGGAACTTCGAGGAGTGTTCTTGGGGAGGAACTAGAGATAAGTTAATTACTTGTTGTACTTTGTATGACTTTGATTTTATATATGAATTCTGAGTTTTGTTGTGTTTTCCCATGAGATCTGAGTAGTTTTCTTTATCTTTCTCCTTGTCTTGAGATTTGTGAAATTGTGATTTGAATTGGTGAAGCCATGAAAAAGTTTAAGAAATTGTGATGAACTTTTCACTTTGATCTTAATTTAATTTCAATCTGACCAATTGATTTGTTAAAATATGTTGAGTTTTACAACTAAAGTGAAGATTACATCCAAGATTCAAGGAGGTCAAAGCCCTTGGAAGTTGGGTGCAAATAAATAGGGAAATAATATTATCAGGCGTAGAATTGGAGATTTTAGAGTGACGGACTAAAATCCGCAATTCGGTCCTATCGTTTGGGTGCTGAAGTGTAGATGTTAGTCCTCAGGTGAGGTGAATGTGGGAACTCCGAAGTGAGAGCTGATATCCTCCCAGCCTAGCCGCATATTCAGTAAATAAGCGTAAGATTAGTCAATGTTCTTTATGCCTGGACCAAAGGGTAAAGAATAGGTATGCTCCTATTTAGTACAATATAAATTGAACTGATTCATTTTATCCATTCACTATGATTTCTTGACAAGGAGGAGGATGTTTTCTTATATATTGAATATCATAATTAAACCCTCCTTAATATCATTAATTATTTAATAGTTATTAAAATTAGCTATTTATTTCAATTACCTATTAGTGACAGATAAGCAAATTTAACTTCATTATTGTGATTAAAGTATTACTTTTCTAAAATCTTAGTTCGTAACTCTAATCTACCCCCTGTGGGATCAATATCTAAGACTCCATTAGAGAACTATATTACTTGAGTGATACATATACTTGTGTTGATAAGTTTGACTTTACAATTATTGAATATTTATTACATCCATATTTATCTTATATTTTTATTGCATATATAAGTCGCTGGTTAGAGGGATTATTCAATCCTCAATTTACGAATGAAGTTTTTCCGGTTGAACACTCGCATTCTATGGTTTTCAGGGGAATTGGACGCCATAGGGATGAATTTGGTGGAGTTTCACTTTGTTTTTGGGGAACTATGAACTTAGGAATCAAATTTGGGAGCTTAAAATGGGTAACTCCCACTCAAAACCGCCAAAAACCACTCATTCAAACTCCAGAAACAGCCATCTCGTAGGTCTCACCGTCGGTGGCGTCAAGGGCGTCGTCGGCGAGCCTTTAGTTTTTAATTTCCTGGACTCTCGAGGAAAAACCAGTCGTTGGCGGCATCGAGGGCGCCGTCAGCGCCCAAGGCAAAAATTGCACAGTTTCGCTCTGGTCCGAATGCGTTCCAATTTTTCTCTATAGATCCAATTTTTATGATGATTCAAGGGTAAATAATAGTAGTAGAGTTCAATACTACCACAAACTAATGATAAAACATATTGTACTCGCAATAAAAATAAAGATAACTATGGGTTGCCTCCCATAAAGTGCTTGGTTTAACATCGTCAGCCCGACCTATTCAGGTATTATTCAGGTTGACTGATCAATAAAACCACTTTAAAATTTGGTCTTTAAATACGGTTTTAATTTGTGTCCATTCACTTTAAATCTATTTTTAGTCTTTTAATCTTTCAATTTCAACAGCTCTGTAAGTATAAACTTGAGTCACAGTAAAGGGTCCTAACCAACGAGATTTTAATTTCCCAGGGAATAACTTTAGCCTTGTATTGTAAAACAAAAATTATTGTCCTGGTTCAAAATTCTTATGGTCAATCTTCCGATCATGCCATAACTTTAGTATTTCCTTATAAATTCTGTCGTTATCATAAGATTCATTTCTTTATTCTTCCAATTCATTCAATTGTAACAATCTTTTCTTACCAGCATCTTTCAAATTATAATTAAATTCTTTAATCGCTCAATATGTTTTATGCTCCAATTCTACTGGTAAGTGACAAGTCTTTTAAAAAATCAGTCTGTAAGGAGTCATTCCAATAAGAGTTTTATAAGCTATCTTGTAAGCCCATAATGCAGTATCCAGTCTAATGGACCAATCTACTCTACTAAGGTTTACAGTCTTTTCAACTATATGTTTAATCTCTCTATTAGAAACTTTAGCTATCCCACTGGTTTGAGGGTGATAGGCATTAGAGATTCTATGAATAATATTAAACTTTTCTGCCAATCTCTGAATGTATTTATTCCTAAAATGGGATCCTCCGTCAGTGATAATCATTCTCGACATTCCGTATCTAGTGAAAATATTTTTCATTAAAAATCTTGAAACGCTTTCAGCGTCAAATTGAGGTAAAGCTTGTGCTTCAATTCATTTTGAAGCGTAGTCTACTGTAACTAATATGTATAAGTTCCCAAATGAAGGAATAAATGGTCTCAAAAAATCTAATCCCCAAACATCAAAGATCTCAACTTCTAACATGAAATTTAGAAACATTTCATTTCTTCTGAATATATTGCCNTAACTCTCTTTCAGTGGTGGTGTAATTAATCTGAGCATCATTAAGAGTCTTACTAGCATAATATATGACTTTTAAAATTTTATCAAATCTCTACCATAAAATAGCTCAAATAGCATAATCACTAGCAATACACATTAATTCAAATGGTTTCTCCCAACCATGTGAAACAATTATAGGAGCTGTGATCAATATTTCCTTAAATGATTCAAACGCTTTAACACAATCTTAATTAAAGTCAAATTTTGTATCTTTTTCCAGAAGTTGGCATAAAGGTTTAGTAATTTTGGAAAAAAAATTAATATATCTCCTGCCAAATCCAGCATGTCCTAAAAAGCTCCTAACTACTCTTACCGTAGTAGGTGGAGGTAGCTTTGATATAACCAGTATTTTTGCATGATCTACTTCTATGTCATTTTCTAAAATTTTATTTCCAAGCACAATTACTTTTGCAACCATGAATTGACATTTTTCCCAGTTCAGTACGAGATTAGCTTTTCACAACATTCCTGAAATTTCTTTAAATAATTGAAATATATTTCGAATGAAGTTCCAAATATAGAAAATTGACGTCATACATGTTTGAAATGTTATGACTTCAATTCCTTTTTCAATCAAATCACTAAAAATTGACATCATACATCTTTGAAATATCACAGGTGCATTACATAATCCAAAGGGCATATGCTAAAAAGCAAACGTTCCATAAGGACTAGTAAATGTTGTTTTCTCTTGATCCCTGAAACAATAGGTATTTGATGATAACCGCTATATCCATCTAGAAAATAAAAATATTTGTGCCCAGCCAAACTATTTAACATGTGGTCCAAAAAGGGTAAAGTAAAATGATCCTTACTGGTGGCAGAATTTAATTTTCTATAATCTATGCAGATGTCCAATCGGTGACTTGTCTTATTGATATTAATTTGTTATGCTAATTTTTTACTACAGTCACACCACCTTTTTTTTGGAACACAGTGAATTGGACTTACCCAAGCACTTTCTGAAATAGCGGTTATAGAATTTCAGCATCTAACTATTTTAAAATTTCATTCTTCACAATTTCTTTCATCATAGGATTTAATCTTCTATTAGGATTAACTCTTGGTTCATGTTGATCTTCTAATAAAATTCTATGCATACAAATTGAAGGACTGATTCTTTTAAAATCAGCTAATGTATATCCAAAGGCTTTCTTGTATGCTTTCAAAGTTTCCAACAACTGTTGTTCTTGCTTATCAATTAATTCCGAGGATACTATAACAGGTAATGTAGATAAATCTCCTAAGAATGCATACTTCAAATGTGTAGGAAGTGTTTTCAGTTCTAGTTTAGGAGTTTTCTCAGTAGATGAAATCAAATTCTTGTTACTTTCTATATGAGCTAAAATTTCAAATTTTTCTTGAACATAATCCAAATTCTCTTTAATCACTTCCATAGATTCATCTTGAATTTTACCCTCATCTTGATATTCCATATATTTCTTTTCAAATTCACTTTCGAAAGTCTTCCTAAATATTAACGTCTTAAATATTCATTAATATCCATTCTGAAGCATTCAATCTCTTGTTCTTTTTCAGGGTATCTCATTGATTATCGATATTAAATGTAACCTCTTGATCGCTAACTCTCATAGTTAGTTCTCCTTTTTGTACATCTATCAATGCTCTTCTAGTGGCTAGGAATGGTCTTCCTAAAAGGATAGAAATTTATTTATCTTCCTCCATATGTAATACAATAATGTCCAAAAGAAAGATGAATTTATCAACTTTTACTAAAACATCTTCTATAACTCCTTTAGGATAAATAATCAAACAATCAACTAACTGAAGGGTTATAGTTGTAGGTGAAATATCTCCTAAACTCAACCTTCTGAAAATCGATAACGGCATAAGATTAATATTAATGCCTAAATCACATAAAGGTTTTCTATAAAATTGTTCGCCAATAGTACAAGGAATTGTAAAACTTCCAGAATCTTTAAGTTTTTCAGGAAGTTTTTTCTGAATTACAATGCTACACTCTTCACTGACTGCAACACTCTCATTATCTACAAATTTCCTTTTTTTTATTAAATATATCCTTCATGAACTTCACATAGCTTCACATTTGTTCCAAAGCTTCAATAATAGGATTGTTTATTGTTAATTTCCTCAAGATTTCCAAAAATTTCAAAAATTGATTTTTTTTGTTTTTCTGCTTCAATCTTTGAGGAAATGGAGGTGGTGGCCTTTCTACTAAGATTTTCATTGGTTTATTAGGACTTTCTGCTTCAAAATGAAAATCTTCACTAGAATTTTCATTTTCCACTTCATCTTTTTCAATTTCAACTACTTGTTGAACTTTGTTCACTATTTCTTTTCCACTTATTAGTTGAATAGCTTTAATATGCTCTTTGCTATGATCTTTAAGATTTACTTCAACATTACTAGGCAATGCTTTTAGAGCTCTATTGCTAAATGCAGTAGTAATACAACCCAATTGATTTTTCATGTTTCTAATTGCAGCTCCTTGACTTTATAATTAACTTCCCATTTGAAATATCAATTATTCCATTGATAAACTTTTCTCCTTACTCTACAAATTATTAAAACCTGGGGGGGTAATAAGGTTTATAAGCTTGATTCCCTTGATTACTAGAGTTTCCCAATGGGTTTGTGGTATTGTTTCCCCATTTCAGATTTGCAACATTAAAATTATTATTACTCCAACTAAAGTTTGGATGATTCTTCCAACCAGATATAGAATAATTTGCATAAGGATTATTAGAATGATTATTTATTACATTTAAAGTCTCATAAGAAGATTGAAATTCTATCTTAAGCATAAATGTTGCTGAGAATAATTCATTTCATATTGATCTATCTTCATTGATATAACAACTATTTGAGCAGCTAATATAGATATTGCATCAGAATCAGGAATACTAGCTACTCTTTTTGGATTTACCCTTTCTGAGAGCCATTGACAATTATTAGTAGTAATCTCTTCAATTAATTAATAAGCTTCATCGAATGATTTTGACATTATTGATGCACCAACAACAACATCAATTATCGATCTAAGAGATCCAACCAACCCATTATAAAAAGTTTGAATTATTTAACCAATTTGGCAACACATGGTGTTGACACTTTCTAAGGAGCTCTTTAAATCTTTCCCAAGCTTCATAAATTGATTCCCCTTCAAACTGACAAAAGGATGTGATATCATTTCAAAACTTAGCAATTTTTTAAGGTGAGAAACATTTTGATAAAAATTTTTTAGACAAATCTCCCCATGTTCTGATAGATCCAGGTGCTAATGAGTTTAATCAAATCTTAGCTTTATCCCTTAATGAAAAATTAAAAGTTTAAGTCTGACAGCATCATTTGATACTCCAACATATTTAAATGAAGCACACAATTCTAAGAAACTAGCAAGGTGTAAATTAGGATCTTTAGTTGGTGTTCCTCCAAACTGATTGTTTTGTACCATTTGGATAATAACAACTTTAAGCTTAAATGAATTGGAAGCTACAACAGGGTTCTATATGCTCAAATGAATTTCATATGTTGTAGGATTAGCATAATCTTTTAAACCTCTCTAATGATGTTTATTTTCATTTCCAACATTACTTAAATTGCAAGCAATTATGCTAAAATGATCTATTACTTCTTGCTGTTTTCAAAATTTTTTTAATATTTATCTCTAATTCGGAATCGTAAGGTACTAAA
>JXCR01061923.1:83655-111939 GCA_002079205.1 Phalaenopsis hybrid cultivar | reverse complement strand
CCTGAAACTTAAAATGCATGTTAAGGCAGTTTATGAAGAGCAGGAAAGGTAAAATTTTGGTAATTTTCCTAACCCTATGTCATATCTTGGTAAGTCCTTAAAAAGTTTAATTAAGGATGATTCCATTGAGCAAAGAATATTAAGTTTAATAGGCCTCTGAGGTATCCAACAAGTTAGAAGGGGGAAGCAGGTCCATGCCTCCCTCTCACCAACCAGCCTCGAGTCCATTTAAACTCATTATGTTGCTTAATGGTTCATCCTGTGAATACCCTTATTAGTTAAGTTTAATAGGAGTGTGAGGTATCCAACAAGCTAAGAGGGGGAAGCAGGTCCATGCCTCTCTCTCACCAACTAGTGAAAAGTCCATTTAAACTTATTATGTTGCTTAATGGTTCATCCTGTAAATACCCTTATTACTCAGTGAGTATTGCTCATTATGTTACTTAATGGTTCATCCTGTAAATATCCTTATTACTCAGTGAACATTGATGTTTTAATTATCCCTAAGAAAGGGGTAATTATCATTTGTCATTCAATTTAAGAATTATGTGGGTGAAGACCCTTTAAGAGGCAAGTTATTGTAATTTGAACACTTAGCCAAATTTTAATGCTAATTGGGCTTAGTGGTTCAAGGGTGTTTGACTTNAATGGAGAACTGGGAGTAGAAGTTAAGAACCTTCTACTAGTAAAGATGTCCCCTCTACAAGTTATGACCTTCGACCTTCTAGTTCTCCTACCCTCTCTGATTTGATGAATGAGTTGACCTTACAACAAAAGAGCATAGAATTGATAAATGAAAGGATTGGAGGTTTAGAAATTTGACATGATTATGATAGTGAGTACCTTCAGAGGCATTCAAATTTTGAGGTAGCTTATTATGAAGCTCAGGCCTGACACTACAAAGGTGAGCCTGATGTTACTTTTTTTGAGTGCCCTGGATATACTCAGTATCGGCCCGATCCACCTACTGATCAAGGCGATGAAGATATAGCTTTGGATTTTGATATTGAATGAAATTGATGTACTTATATTTGTACTTTTATTNATATATATATATATATATATATATATAATATTTAGAAAAATATGAAATCAAATTTATCCCTTATCCTTCAAAGCTTAGATGAAAGAGCACTACACCTCAAACTATATTTCTATCTCGAAAGATAGACACATGACTTGATAATGAGACTCAATCAAATAAACTAAGCAATGTATGACATCTGTTTGATCTGTAAAACCTTTTTATTATAATCCAACAAGTTCCTGTATTTATTATGAAAAATTAAATAGAGTTTATTATAAGCTAGGTTCTTGAAAGTTTCCTATGAAAGCAAGCCCTTATTGTTAATTAAATCTTAGATAACCGAAGTCTCCTAAGAAAACTCTCGATAAAAATCAGGGGATATTGTCTTCAAGAAGTTCAATGGAATATGACTTTCCAAAGTGATGGGAATAGCTCAAATTTAGAACATTTATTTTTGGAATGCAAATGAATAAAGACTAGGGGATTTCATGGATCCTCAGTGACTTTTGAATATATCCTATGGGTTGGTTTCAATTTTGAGAAAAAGAAGCGTTTCATCCTGTCAATTTTATTAAATAGGGCTTTCGTTTGTGTGAGATGATCACACAAATAGCCTGGAAGATATGAGGATTTAGGTCATGGAGAATGACAAGCTCATAATCCTATAGCAGGTTAGGACTTAAATTGTATCGCAGGGCAATACAAAGGCCTAAAGATAAGTTTAGGATTTATGTCGAACTAGACGGACAACCTTGAAATCCTATGGCTTGGTTGTTTAATTCTAAGGAATGATTTAGCTGACATAAACATGTTTTTCTCTTGTCTCTTCTCAATCTTCTAATCTTTCTAACAATGTGTTCTAATTTCGAATCGTGGGGTATAAGATTTTTCAGGTCCAAATTTATGCATACAATCTGAAAATCAGTACACAGTAATATAATTAACTAAATATGAAAATAAGTTGCAATTCAAGTAAAAATTCTCTAATAATCTTAATATGTTCGTTACTCTAATTGTGATTTTTGTTTACTCACTCCGCGACAACGGCGCCAAAAACTTGACTGCGACTTTATATATGCATAAAAATATAAGATAAATATGGACATAATATATATTCAATAATTTTAAAGTCACACTTATCAACGCAAGTCTATGTATCGCTCAAGTAATATAGGGCTCTAATAGAGTCCTAAATATCGATTTCACAGAGAGTAAGTTTAAAACTACGAACTAAGATTTTAGAAAAGTAATGCTTAAATCACAACAACGAAGTTCAATTTGCTTATCTACGCTAATAGGCAATTGAAATCAATATGTAATTTTAATTACTATTAAATAACTAAATATACTAATGAATGTACCTATAGGCAATTGAAATAAGTAAATAATTTGAATAACTAATAAATAACTAATGATAGAAAGTTAGGGTTAATAATAGACAATTGAAATAAATATGTAATTTTCTTAATAACTCATAAATAACTAATTATGCTAATGAGGGTTTAATTGAAATAAATATGTAATTTTAATAATTATTAAATAATTAATTATACTAATGAAGGTTCGACGTGATATTTATATCTAAAGAAAGCATCATTCTCCTTGTCAAGAAATTATAGTGAATGGATAAAATGAATTAGTTCAATGTAACTAATAAAAAACTAAAGATAGAAAGTAGGGTTTAATTTGTGATATTCAATATATAAGAAAGAATCCTTCTCCTTGTCAAGAAATTATAGTGAATGGATAAAGTGAATTAGTTCAAATTATATTGCATGGATAAAGTGAATTAGTTCAATTTAGATTGTGTCAAATAGGAGCATACCTATTCTTTACCAAATTATAGTGAATGGATAAAATGAATTAGTTCAAATTATATTGTGCTCTTTCTCCTTGTCAAGAAATTATAGTGAATGGATAAAGTGAATCAGTTCAAATTATATTGTGTCAAATACGAACATACCTATTCTTTACCCTTTGGTCGAGGCATAAAGAACATTGACTAATCCTACACTTGTTTACTGAATCTGCGGCTAGGCTAGGAGGATATCGGCTCTCACTTCGGAGCTCCCATTTTCCCCTCGCATGAGGGCTAACATCTACACTTCAGCACCCAAACAATAAGATTGAATTAAGGATTTTAGTTTGTCACTCTAAAAATCTTCAATTCTAAGCCCGATAATATTACTTCCTTATTATTTGCACCCAACAGACCGAATTGGGGATTTTAGTCTGTCATTTTCTAAAATCTCCAATTCTACGCCCGATAATTTCATTTCCCTATTTATTTGCACCCAATTTCTGTCACTCTAAAATCTCCAATTCTACGCCCGATAATATTATTTCCTTATTTATTTTCACCCAACTTCCAATGCAATCTCCAATTCTACGCCCGATAATATTATTTTCCTATTTATTTGCACCCAACTTCCAAGGTTTCCAAATCTATGCCCGATAATATTATTTCCCTATTTATTTGCACCCAACTTCCAAGGGCTTAACCTCCCTAAATCTTGGATGTAATCTTCACTTTAGTTGTAAAACTCAACATATTTTAACAAATTACTCCCTGAATCTTGGATGTAATCTTCACTTTAGTTGTAAAACTCAACATATTTTAACAAATTTATCCCTGAATCTTGAATGTAATCTTCACTTTAGTTGTAAAACTCAACATATTTTAACAAATCAACTAGCCAGATTGAAAGTAAATTAAGATCAAAGTGAAAAGAACATCACAATTTATTAAACATTTTCATGGCTTCACCAATTATAATCACCATTTCACAAATCTCTAGGCAAGGAGAAAGATAGAGAAAACTACTCAGATCTCATTGGAAAAACACAAAAAAACTTGGAATTCATATATAAAATCAAAGTCATAAAAACTACAACAAGCAAATAAACTTATCTCTAATTTCTCCCTAAGAAAACTCCTCGAAGTTCCTTTGAATCTCTTCCTTTCTTTACAACACACATTTCCTCTTCAAAGCAGCAAGGAGGAAGAAATCTCTCACTTTCCCTCCACTCTTACAATCTCTTTCTCCCCAAGAACTCTCCTCGAAGTTCCTCTGAATCTCTTCCTTTCTTTACAGCACACAGAATTTATTCCTCCACAAGCAAACTCCTCGAAGTTCCTCTGAATCTCTTTCTTTCTTTACAACACACAAAATTCTAATTTCTCCCCAAGAACACTCCTTGAAGTTCCTCTGAATCTCTTCCTTTCTTTACAACACAAGCAATTCCCTTCGAAACGAGCAAGGAGGAAGAAATCTCTCACTTTCCCTCCACTCTTACAATTTCTCGAAGAATTCCTCATAATATTGCTCCTCGAAGTTCCTCTGAATCTCTTTCTTTCTTTACAGCACACAGAATTCTTCTTCGAAGTGGAAGGAGAAATCTCTCACTTTCCCTCCACTCTTACAATCTCTCAAAGAATTCCTCACAATTGTTACACACACTATTGGAACCTTTCTAACCTCCAGGAACTCCCTTCCCCTTTCAGCCCCTCTAAATTTTTGGCCAAAATCTTATTTTAAAGTTGTGGATAAGTTTTCTCAAGAGTTGCCTAAGCATCCCTTCAAAATTTGGCCTTATCCAAAGCTTGATTAGGCATAACCGCCGAGCTCTCCATTGGCAGACCTTCTTAGTGAATTAATTTTGGAGTTTCGAGAAAATCCCGCCGTTGGCAAGGTCGATGGCGCCGTCGGCACCCTAGTCCAATTCTGCACATTTTGGTCCTTTTTGCTCCAAATTTGCTCATTTTTACATCTTTTTGCTCTAATAACCCTAATTCATCATTCCTGCAACAAAACATCAAAAATACTTTCTTTTGCATATTTTTGCTCTATTGACCCTAATTCATCATTCCTGCAACAAAACATCAAAAATACCTTTCTATCTTTTTGCTCCAATGACCCTAATTCATCATTCCTGCAATAAAACATCAAAAATACCTTTTTTAAGAGTGCATTAACATACCATAATTCATCATACCTGAAACAAAAATAAAAAATACCCTTCTTTAATGTGCAATATCATCAAAAAAAGTATAAAAGATGTATGAAAATCTCAATATATTTTTCTTTGGTCAAAATCCCCCAAACTTAACTATTACTTGTCCTCAAGTAATTTTAGTTCTACTTTTCCTTTGGTCAAAATCCCCCAAACTTAACTATTACTTGTCCTCAAGTAATTTTAGTATTATGTCAAAGTTATGATCTATTGTAGTAAATTTTTAATTCAGAAATAGTATAAGTTTGATTTAAATAATTATCATAGTGAGATTTTAAAAAAAAAATTCAATTTGTTGAATTAACTTTGTAGCCACAAGATTATCTAGTCATCAAGTTTAAGAGTTCTAGTCTTCTATTCATTTCAAGAATGAATATATGTTGCAATGTTAAGTCGCTTAGAATATTCAAATGATAGGAAATTCCTGAGAACTCTACTAGTAAAAGATCTATTCCATAAATATAAGTTCAAGAATGTATTTAAGATTTCCCTTTACGTAGGTCTAGTGAAGCCAATTTTTGATTAGGCATATCCTCAAGCTTCTCCTCACTTCCATATTTTTTTTCTTTTTTTTCTCTTTTCCATCTGGATTGCTTTCAATCCTATATATTTTTCTTTTCTTTTCAGGGATTGTTTTCAATCTTTTCTTTCCTTTTTCAAGTGAGGATTACTATCTCTGGATAGCCTTTAATGATTTTGAACTTCGCTTTTCTTTCCCTAAATTTGAAACTCAAAGCATTCCTTTACCTTACAAATATTTCATAGTTTTCATATCATTAAGCCCCAATCTTTTCTTCTCAAATGAATTTTCATATTCTTAATACTTCAAAATATGGTTTCCTTTACTTTAAACAGTTAACTATAATCTAATTCTCTTATACTAACTATCTTAAGTTACAAAATTAATTTTTATTACAAAAATATTTCTTTAAATCTACCATAATTTTAAAAGAGTTACAAAAATTTAGTTACCTGAATTAAATTCACTACATAAAATCATATTAATAATTTTTAAAAGTAATTAAATAAAAGATATCTAATAGTTAATCTTTTTCTTCCCTCCCCCAAACTTAAATCTTTAAATATGAAATGATACAGGTGGAAAGAAAAACTCTAAATATAAATCATACCTCAGTATTTTAAGCATTTTCATCATTCTGAAAATTTTGCAGGCCATCTCAAAATTTCTACTTCACCTGGTCTCTAATAATAGGAGCTTTCTACACATATAAATCATTAGAGAAATTTTTGGGTAATGAAATTTTGAAATAAGTATATAATTAAAACATTAAACAAGCACCACATTTTCTAATACTAAACAAAACAATTAAAATTAAAACGCAAAAATAAAAATCACATTACATTACAATCCACAAAATACTATTCAACATCTATTATACTAAACATGCAAATTTAACTACCACACTAACTTTAATTAAAGTAAAAAATCATTCAAGTACAACATAATAAAAATGAAAGTCCAAATGCACATAAACATCCACTTCTATTCCAAAAAGATCACAGAAACAAATGTACGATTATAAGTGCATCAATTACATGCAAATATCAAAATTCCAAGCTATATCTTCATCGCCTTGATCAGCAGGTGGATCGGGCTGATACTGAGTATATCGCGGGCACTCAGGAAAAGTAACATCAGGCTCACCTCTGTAGTGTCAGGTCTGAGCTTTATAATAAGCTATTTCAAAATCTGATGGCCTTTGAAGGTACTCACTATTGTAATCATGTCGACATTCTAAACCTCCAATCCTTTCATTTATTAATTTGATACTTTTTCGCTCCAAGCTCAACTCATTCATCAAGTCAATCATAGTAGGGAAATTAGAAGGTGGAAGGTCATAACTTATAGAGGGGACATCTCTACTAGTAGAAGATTCTTCACTCCTTCTTCCAATTCTCCATTTCTCATGGGATTCATATGTTTTTAAATTAGCTTTACTAATGGGTTTCATAGGGTAAACACATCTTCATCACCTCCAGCTTCCACTCAAGAAAGTTGGCAAAGTGCATAAATGAGGCCAGGATGTCCTGGACGTCCACTTGTTTCATTCCTTGTCGTAGTCAATATATTCTTAAAAATGATCCTCCCCACATTTATAGTTTTATTATTCAGAATACAGAAATTTAGAAAAGCTCTATCTCTAGTTACTTCAATATGGTGATAAGTCGGTAACAGAGTAGAGGAAATAAAATACTGCCACGCCTTAGAGGTGGCATTCAGCGTGAAAGCAAAAAAATTTACTCGTTATCGTTGTTTAATCTTTCACGTTCCTTTCCCATCAGTGAGAAAGTTGATCACATCATTCAAAGGGCCTTCCATTGTACTAAAGGATTCATTGTGGCAGCTATAAGAGTCTGAGACTGCGTAAAAGGTGTTGATGTCAGCAACAGTAAATTCAACAGGAAATCCAGTCACTTGAACGATTCCATCTTCAAAATAGATTACATTGGCGTAGAACTCCTTCACCACATTTTCATCAGCTTTAGTGGTGGTGTAACAAAAGTTTCCCACCTCTGCTCGACAATAACTCGTTCAATTTCTCCACCAGGGCTCTCAAAAACTCGATCTTGTATACACATCTTTCCCTTAAATACTGAAGTAAATCTTGTTTGAGCCATCACATTGACGAAGCGAGACTCGTTGAACTCAATTCATCTCTTCTGTCATGGAGCAAACTCAATTTAATCAAATTATAGAAAGATTCCAAAATATACTTCAAATATTCAAAGAATGGCTTCCAAAAGTAATTCTAAGAGTTTAACAATGGAATCCATGTATTTCTTTCCAATATTTTCTTCACATTCCCAAAAATTTTCAAATCTCCTCAATGTGGAAAAAATTCATGGTGAAAATCAAATATTTTTAACATGGATTTAAGCTCTTACGTAGAGATGATCAGATCCGGTATCAAAAAGCCTTGAAATCGCCTCCCAATCCAAGATCTTGCAAGCCCTAGGTCAAAAATTTTGTTCTTAGGAGGAAGGGGATGATGAATAGTGGCGGTTGACCGATCAAAATAGTGGTTAAAGGTGTTTTTTTGTGAGCTCGTCGTCGGCAGGGTCGATGGCACCGTCGGCTCGCTCTATTTGAATTAAATCCTATGTCTCGAAAAAAATCCACCGTCGGCGGCGTCGAGGGCGCCGTTGGTGGGTTGTATTAATTTTGTCCAAATTTCAGATTTTTGCAATTTGGATCAATTTTAAGCCTTAACAACATCCATTTAATCATTATACACATAATTTTAAGTGACTAAATGATGTACTTATCACACATAAACTTTCACAACACAAAAAATCACTTATATATATATATATAAATTCTAAGGGGTACAATATACGTTACATAACACATCTAAGTCTGATATTTTTTCAACCTCAACACATTAATTCAGCAATGTTAGTCTCAACTATACAGAGATCTAAAAGCATAATTCTAAAGTAAAGCAAATACAAAGTTCAAATCAAAATACATAGATAGACAGATAGGTAGTAGTATAAATATACTATTCTTCAGTTTCAGTACTAGATTCTCCTCAGGGATCACCCATTGATTGCACGTGAACAAAGAGGTTGTAGAAGGGTCGGAATGGAAATTCTTCAGTGGAATCCTCTTCTATTAATTTCATCCTCCTCATCAGTCGTATCAAACTATCTTCTAAATGTCCAGAATTATCAAAACGTTCTTTTATCCTCTAGTCTAGATGATCAAAAAAATTGGAGATATTATTAAATGCATTAATGACATTTTGTACCTCCTTCTCCAATTTCTTGATTGTGAACAGGATCACAAGAGACTTGGCAGGAATTAAGGGTTGAACTGGCAGTGAATTCTGAGATGATTGATATATTATAATGGCCATGCCATTTTCATCTTCAAAAGTTGGGAATCACTCAATTTGGTCCAAAGGCTTCCAAGGTAAAAGTACCTTTTTCCTAATTTTTGCAGGACACTTGGAACTGACTGCAAAGTGAAAAAATTGTGGAAGGGTGTCCAAGCCCATAAGTTAATCCATGAAAAATCAGGCCTAAAACAGACTTCACAATTATTGATCCAATATCGATCGGCAGTCCCCTCTGGATGCAGTAATTCAAAATAGCACTTTCCTTAGAAACTTTACCGATCTTCATTGTCGGTAATAGTTTCACAGAAATGAAAAAGTTTCAGTGTTTCGAAACGGGATTTAGGAGTGTCGCTAAAAAACTAACGTACCCATTTTCTCTCATTTCCCAGTCGTCAGTTTTGTCTGTTAAATATTGGTAAATTTCATTCAATTGGTTTCTTGTCGGGACAAAATTGGAATAGTGGTAGACAGGAATGTTCTATATCATGTATAATTCGTTGATTCATGCAGGAGCGAAAGTGATCCATCTACCTCGCACATAAACAACTCCTTGGTTGATTTCATGCAAATTTACATAAAATTCTTTTATTACAGGAGCAACCACAGTAGCCGTAGTATAGCACAACACTTCCTACCTTTGCCGCACTATCATTTCTTCAATTGCCATCATGCGATTATTCAATACGTGATTTACAAATCCTCATTCCTTGATCAATCCTTTCTTCGTCAGTAACATGTTCAAGATTCGCTGCGCTTCCGCACTAATAAACTTTTGCCGATTGAAAACTTGCATTCTGGGATTATCAGGGGAATTAGACATCATAGGAATAAAATTTGTGGAGTTTCACTTCATTTTGTGTGGAAAATATGAACTAGGAATCAAATTTCTGAGTTTAAAAGGATAACTCCCGCCCAAAAACCGCCAAAAACNGCACTGTATATATATATATATATATATATAACATCTGAGGTAGGGAAGCTTCAAAAGGTCCCCAACCAATAAACTCTTTAGCTCCTAAGGGGGGTCCACTCCAACTGTAACACCTTTAACACCTTCTTTAGCCAACCAATGTGCAGGTGAATTCCCTTCCCAGTGGATGAAGCTCCATTTGATCTTAAGCTCATAACTGTCAATGTACTCCATATTCTCTTAAGGCAAATCACCAAATTCCATGTAGGTTTTTTCTTTTTCAAAATTAACTACACAAGCACTGTAGAATCAGACTCCATCTGCAACAAGTACCAGTTAGAAGAAACTACAATGAACAAAGCTAAAAGAACAACCCAACATTCAAATTCAATAGAAGAATTAGCATAGCAAGGACAAGAAAAAAAAAACCTAAGCATTTTCCTGGAGAGTTTCTAAAAATACCCCCCACACCACCCAAGTTGTATTTCCAATTCCCATCTGTGTTGATTTTCACCCAACCAGAAGGAGGAGGGAACCACCATTTAATTTAGGTAAAATAAAAATCTTACCCCACCTGACACCTACCTGTGCTGTCCCTGAAGATTGTCATCATTGCAATATCTACAAACTTTAGAAACATAAACTAAAATATATAAAATAGTTGTATTGATAGATGTAGGGGCACCCCCATGTTTGCAGAAATTTCTAGAAACCCAGATAAACCACATATCCAAAAAATGAAAAATGACCACAAAACACTTCCGCATATCCACAAGGTTCCAATATTGTAAACAGGCATAAGGATTCCTCCAAGCTACTGGAGTCACAACACCAAAGTGTTGCCAAAGAACAACCCAAATCTGGTTGGAGGAAGAACAATTAAAGAAATCAGATTCTTCTTCCTCCATGCATAAAGGAAATTGAGAGGCCAATCTCGATTCCTTTAGTTTAAAAATGTCATCGTATGGTAATATATTGTGAAAATGTCTCCAAGTAATGTAGGTCATGTAAGATAATAAAGCTCTACGCCAGATTTTAGCACCCCTTTTCCATTTCTCAAAAAGATGAAGCTCATGATATAGAAATTTCAAAACAAAAACATTCCCTATCACTTTCAGCAAAGGCTCATCTTTTTTTGTATTATCTATTGGGATTTTGGATATGAGATCAGCCTAATACCCACCACCTCCTTTAGCATAGGAAGATTTTAATTACCATCCATTCAAAATTCAGAAACCACATTATTACAATAGTCCCCATTATTCATAAATCAATGTCCTTCTATAACCACTAATCAAGACAAAAAGAGACTTTTCCCACACTAATATCCCATTAGATATAATTTTTAGCTATTATTCTAGCATTAAAAAGAGATTTCGAAGTTTTTGAGTCACTAACTCCCCATTCCACCCAAGATGAGTGTGAGAGCCCACAACATTTCTCAAATAAAAATTTTGCCCAGAGGGAATCTCCCTTTCTAAATTTAAACCAAAGCTGAATCATATTGATTTCAGTAATTTGATTGAGCTACTTAAAGTCAAGCCCACCAGCAAGCAAAGGCTTGCAAAATTTTTTCCAACCCAACCATATTTTTTTGGAATTGTCACCGACCCAAAGGAACTTATTGAAACATCTATCCAAGGTTCTTTTGAGTACTTGCTTTAAGTTTTAGAACCTGCAATGCAAACAAAGGAGTGCTATTCAAAACACTCCTAAGAAGAGTAATCCTACCACCATTGGATAAAAATATGTTTCTCCAATCCATAATCATGTTTTTAATCTTCTCCACTACCACATCCATGTGAGTTTGCTTCCTTCTCCCTCTCAAAATATCCACACCAAGATATCTAAGAGGAGTTAAGCAATAGGGCACCCTGAATACATAGCTATCTGACTGGCCATCTCCCTCCTCACATGATTTCCGGTAATAAATATTACATTTATGCTTGTTAAAAACCAACCCCAAGGAGCATTGAAAATTATCAAGAGTATTGTGCAACAATTTAACAACACATCTACTATCTTTGGAAAACAAAATTGCATCATCAACATAGGCTAGGTGACTCACCAATACTTAGCATTGGAGAACACAATTACAAGAATTGAACACCAGGGTGAGCTTCCTACAATTTTTTAATAAAAGGAAAAAATAGTTAAATGCAATAATAAATATGGTTGGGGATAAAGGATCTCCTTGCTTGATACCCCTCCTTGCAGAGAAAAAGTCATAGAAAGTTTCGTTCTCCAAGACACTATAGTTATTGCATTCCAACCATATTTTGATCAACAAATAAAACTCTCCTTGAAAACCTATTGCTTTAAGTATATTTAATATGAAATTCCAACTGGTTGTATCTAATGCATTTTAAAAATCTAATTTGATCATCATGTTACCCCTTTGCATTTTATATCTAGATTCTTAATGATTTCTTGGGCCAACAATATATTGTCAGTAATTTCCCTCCTTTTGATGAAAGTTGAATATTGTGGGGAAATGATAAATGGAAGGTGGGGTTGTAATCTGAAAACCAGAATCTTCCTCAAAATCCTAAATACAACAAAGATTAGGCAAATAGGCATATAGTGCTCCCATGAAGATTTATCTTTATTCTTAGATAACAGAACAACTGTGGAGGAAGAAAAATACTTACCCGGGTTGCCGAAAAAAAACTTTGAACAACCAACACCACCTCTCTTTTAATGATACTCCAGCTTTTGATTTAAAAAGAAATTTTAAAACCATTAGGGCAAGCAGCTTTATTCATGTTAATACCCTTAAATGCATTAAATATTTTCTCTTCAAATTGTATAGAGCACAGAGACAATTTTGTGGTATATTCTATTTCAACATTGAAAAGGTCGACCTCCACTAGACTTACCTGCAAATTAGAGTAAAAAAGATTAAAAAAACATTTAACAACACTTTCACCCATCTTCAAAGGATCTGTAATCCAAATTCCATTCTCATTTTTAATCCTCAATATGGCATTATTTTTCCTCCTTTGTTTAATAGTGGCATGAAAGTACTTAGAATTCATATCCCCCTCAACAAAGTAAATCACCCAAGCTTTTTTGCTGTAAAAGAACTTCCTCCATCTTAATTGCATCTAATAGTGCCTTATGAGCAACGGTAAGATCCTCCACCATATCAAGACTACATATATCCAGTGCTTCCAAACAACTAATCACCTCTTCTGCCTCCTTGACTCTCCTATGTATATCACCAAAAATATTCCAATTCCAAACCCTCAATTAATTTTCCACCTTTATATGGAGCCTCCAATCGATAAAACAAGCATTTCCCACACCATCATGTTTTCAAGCCTCCTCTATCCCCCAAAAAATTGCTACGAGAAGACTGGGCATTAAGGTATCTGAATTGATATCTAGATGTTCTATCAAAGAAAGCCAAAGATAGCAGGATAGGTTTATGATCAGATCCATAGCAATTGAGATGATGAACTTCAGAGATGTTAAATGAGTTTAGCCATGTTTGATTTGCAAAGAATCTGTCCAATTTTGAAGTACCATACCTCTCCTCCAAGTGTAAGGAGATCCAAAATACCCAAAATCGAAAAGCCCAGCCTCATCTATCATAAAATTTGTTGATGAGTGATAAATCACATTTGCCCCACCTCACTTTTCAGAAGGTTTCATTATCATGTTTTGATCTCCGCCATAATCCACTTATCCTTAAAAACAAACCCCAAAGCAAATATTTTATTCCAGAGAGTATATTTGGCTAATAAGGGATTACTAGCATATATGAAGGTAGCCCAACCACTGAACTCCTCCTTAAAATGCACATGCACAAATTGCTCATCTTCCTCCACCAGTGTCAATTTAACATCAGCCTTTCAAAAGAGCCAAATCTCATTAGACACATTGCAACAAACTTTAAATGTTTATATTTCCTTAACACTTTGTCTTTATTCACAGACACCATTGGCTCCAAGACAGCAAAAATGTGAAGCTTATGGAGCCTACATAAGTGCCTAAGCCTACTAAGGGAGCGGGGGTCTACCACTCCCCTAATATTCTAGACAAGCATATTAAGCATGATGCACAGATCTAGTTAAGGAATGATGATGTCACCATCAAAGTAATAGCTTGTTTTAGCATTAATAATATTCCCCTCATTCAAATGCATTAATTTAAACTTCCCTCTTTTTTTTCTTCCTAGTCTTTTGAATTAACCATTCCTCCTCAAGATTAGCAGTGGCATCCTTCAGCAAAACAACACCACTCACTCTACCAACCTCCTCGCCCACAGGAAACCCCTTAAAAGCTAAACCCCCATCAAATACACCACCCCCACATCTAAACCCACCTCATCAAAGCCACCCTCTATCTGCACAACAACCTCCCCTCTTCTCACCTCCTCAACACCCTTAATAGAAGGCCCTCCTCCCTCAACACCACTCTCCCTACCAAACCTCCTCCCCACCAAAGTCAGAGAACACCCCTATGGTAGGATGCCCTAATTTTCTACGGAATTTCCTTCTATTTATTTAAAAAATCATAAAAAATAAAATAAAAATCATAAAAATATAAAAAATTTTTTGTTGAGTTTCATGAAGTCAGAGGAGTAGAGGAAAAATAAATTGCATTTTTAAAATAAAAAATATTTTCTTTTTATTTTTCCTCTAAAGACCAATTAAAAATTATAATAATTTAAATACATTTCAAAAAATCACTAAAATTTACCTAATTGACCTCTGAACTTAAGGAACATCATACAGTTTTCTCATGGATAGAAGACTTCTTTAGAAAAGTTAAACCATTTACCTTTAGAAATGCACAATTAAAGGATTTAATTAAATAGAAAAATAAATAAATGTCATAAAAATTTGGATTCCCCTCTGATGTGTTAATTGACCCATGAGTAACCAACCAGCAAACTTGCGTAACTATTTGAATGAAAATGTGAGAGTTATGGGGAAAAAACCTATAAGAGTACTTTGAGAATTCCATCTTTTACACTAATTTAATTAATGTTTAGGATAAATCAGAGTGGAGGGCATTTAAAAATAATGATTAATTCTCTAAAATGATTGAAACCTAAGGGAATATAGGGTAACAACTCTCTCATAAAACTTTTCTACAAAAGGGCCAATTTGTAAGTATTAGGTTTGTTAAGAACAGGAAGAAAAATGAAAGTTTAACTGATTCTAAAGTGAAGGGTTTTGAATTGGGAAATCTATAACTTAATAATTTAAGCCCATGATTAATAGAGAAATAAAATCCAATCTTTTTCAATCAAGATCAAGTGATTTCAAAATTTTTTTCCAAAATTACAAGTCTACCCCTAGGCCTTAAGAGCTTAGTAGTGAATTAGGTTTGATCTAATATCACTTGGGGATTAGCTAAGACATAAACATAAATAAACTTTAACATTTAGAAAACACTACAAGCTCAAACCAAATTGAAGGGTAGGAGTGTGGAACCCCTTTAACTCTGCAAGTACACTCTCAGAGGAGTTTATCCACTTAAGTCATAAAACACTTAACATAACTTAAAATAAAATAATTCTAACATAGGATGATTAATTTAACAAATAATAGGACCAAAAGGAATTCGAGGTGATCCAAGTGATCTTAAGGTTGTTTAGAGTCATTCTCTGAACACCCTTGCAAGATCTTGGATATCTTATAGTTCACTTGGACTTACTTCAATATGTTGAATAGAAATCATCCTTAAGCATATGGATGCACCAAGATATGCTTTAAGACCTTTCTTTAAATTAAATCAATTAATGAAAATCACTATCACAACTTAACCTACAGTTAAACCCAATGCTCTAGGATTCAAGCCTGATCTTTACACTCAGAACCTTCTGGCAATTAGGGATATTTGAAATACCACATATGGATCATCGGGCTCGAATAAGTTGGATGGTCTTAGTTGTAAGGGTGATGACGATAATGCTTATGTGTGCTAAGAGTGGGATATTTGAATAGTATATCCTACCTCAATGACCTTCAGGGAGGGGATAGGATTGATGATATTATTCTCCAAATTTGGTAAGAAGTTGCTCTTGTCTTTCTTAGGTTGTTAGTAGTTCTAGTCTGATTAGATTGATCAGCTTGTGGACTATCTAATTTGTGAAAACACTTACACATAATATAATAATAATATACATATACTACTTTTCTTATGACACTACTACTTTTGACTGCTAATTAAACTCCATGACAACATCAAAGGATTTTGGATGTTATCCTATAAAAGACCACTCGTTAATCACTTTGATTAAGACCAAGAATTGCCCTCCTTAAAATGTTTAGCTGGTATCATCTATCCAAAGTTGGATTATAAAGCACACAACCCAACTTTAAACCCACCCCAAACATAAATTCTTACTCAAACTTTTATATGTGACATCATGTTTTGTTTTATTCGCTTGGGCTATCTTATGAATTGTTTAAGTTCTCCTCGGGTTTTCCTACGATTTGCTTAAACTTTATACTATATTATTTTGTACTAACCTTGTAGCAATGACAGGAATCCCAGGTAGCATTTTTATCGTACATTTACCGTATTTTATTGCATTTTTACTGCACTTGCTTTACTGTTTTTATTTCTACATTTACTTACTATGGTCGTGACATGCCTAAAAATGCACTACTTTTTATATGCATTTAATGCTTATTTTTTAGTGATATTACACTTTAAAGGAATGTATTTTTTGTGTTTTTTGATTAATGGTATCATAGGTTATGCAATTGAAAAATATGTAGCAAAAATGAAGCAAATTGGGGTCGATGGAGCATAGAAGAAAGATTGGTCTAGCGTCTAGGTGTCAGGTAGTTATGTTGTGCTTCTAGAAGACTGTCGTCTANTATCCAGATATAGTAATCCTCACTTGAAAAAGGAAAAAGAAAGGATTGAAAATAATCCCTGAAATGAAAAAATATATATATAGGATTGAAAGCAATCCAAATGAAAAAGAGAAAAAGAAAGAAAACAATATGGAAGTGAGGAGAAGCTTGAGGATATGCCTAATCAAAAATTAGCTTCACTGGACATACTTAAAGGGAAAACTTAAATACATTCATGAACTTATATTTATGGAATAAGTTTTTTACTAGTAGAGTTCTCATGAAGTTCCTATCTTTTGGATTTCTAAGTGACTATTGCAACATATAGCCATTTAGTTTCTATCTTTTGGATATTCTAAGTGACTTAATATTGCAACATATAGTTATTCTTGAAATGAAAAGAAAAATACCTCTTAAAACTTGATGACTAGATCATATAGTCATTCTTAAAATGAATAGAAAACTAGAACTCTTAAACTTGATGACTAGCTAATCATGGCTTATAGAGTTTAAATAGAAGACTAGAACTCTTAAACTTGATGACTAGATAATCTTGTGGCTACAGAGTTAATACAATTACTTGATTTTTTTCTGAAAATCTCACTATGATATTTATTTAAATCAAATTTATAACTTTTCTGAATTAAAACTTTACTGCAGTAGATCATAACTTTTATGTAGTACTAAAATTACTTGAGGACAAGTTAAATTTGGGGGATTTTGACTCAAGGAAAATATGTTGAGATTTTCATACCTATTTTATATTGTTTTTAATGATATTGCACTTTAAAGAAAGGTAATTTTGATGTTTTGTTGCAGGAATGATGAATTAGGGTCATTGGAGCAAAAAGATGCAAAAATGAGCGAATTTGGAGCAAAAAGGACCAAAATGTGAAAATTTGAACTAGGCCTCCAACGACGCCCTTGACCCCACCGACGACAAGTTTTTCCTGAGGCTACAGGACAAATTCTTCAGAAGTCCACCGACGGCGCCCTTGAGGCTGCTGACGGCGAGATCGACGATTATGCCTACTCAAGCTTTGGATGAGGGCAAATTTTGAAGGGATGCTTAGACAACTCTTGGGAAAGCTCATCCACAACTTTAAAAGACTATTTTGGCCGAAAATTGGAGAGCCTGGAGAAGAAGGAAAAGAATCTAGGGAGTAAAGGAAGTGCTAAAGAGAGTTCCTAGAGATTAGAAAGGTTCCCCGTGGTGGTGTCCGCTGAGTTTTTGTTGTTTGTAGAGTGTAGAGATTTTAATTTAGGGTTAGTTGTGAGGAATTCTTTGAGAGATTGTAAGAGTGGAGGGAAAGTGAGAGATTTCTTCCTCCTTTCCGAGGGAAAGAATATAGGGAGTAAAGGAAGTGCTAGGAGAGTTCCTAGAGATTAGAAAAATTCCAATATTAGTGAGAATTCTTCAAGAGATTGTAAGAGTGGAGGGAAAGTGAGAGATTTCTTCCTCCTTGCTACTTGTGTGCTGTAAAGAAAGGAAGAGATTCAGAGGAACTTTGAGGAGTGTTCTTGAGGAGAAATTAGAGATAAGTTATTTACTTGTTGTAGTTCGTATGACTTTGATTTTATATATGACTTCTGAGTTTTGTTGTGTTTTTCCCATAAGATCTGAGTAGTTTTCTCTGTCTTTCTCCTTGCCTTGGGATTTGTGAAATAGTGATTTGAATTGGTGAAGCTATGAAAATATTTAAGAAATTATGATGATCTCTTCACTTAGATCTTAATTTACTTTCAATCTTACCAATTGATTTCTTAAAATATGTTGAGATTTACAACAAAAGTGAAGATTACATCCAAGATTCAGCGAGGTCAAAGCCCTTGGAAGTTGGGTGCAAATAAATAAGGAAATAATATTATAGGGCGTAGAATTGGAGATTTTAGAGTGACAGACTAAAATCCCCAATTCGTTCCTATCGTTTGGGTGCTGAAGTGTAGATGTTAGCACTTAGGCAAGGGGAACGTGGGAGCTCTAAAGTGAGAGCAAGTATCCTCCCAGCCTAGCCGCAGATTCAGTAAACAAGCGTAGGATTAGTCAATGTTCTTTATGCTTGGACAAAAGGGTAAAGAATAGGTATGCTCCTATTTGGCACAATATAATTTGAACCAATTCACTTTATCCATTCACTATAATTTCTTGACAAGGAGAAGGATGTTGACCTCATTTTTGGTTGAGGTTTAATTTTTTTCCCGTTTAGTAGCCTAACGTCTAGCCATAGGATTTTTCCTATTGAATATTCTTAGAAAACTAGACATGGAACCCTCACCATTAGAAATTCTACCCTCTTCTTTACTCAACTTGAAGTGCCACATGTTGGTCTCAACTTCTAGCATTTAGTAGGTGGGACCACTACGTGGGAAAACTCAAGATGAGTCACCCTTAGGACTGTTGAACCTTAAGGATAACCCTAGGTGTTGGTCTGGAGTTAAGGCACTCACTACACTCATCTACACTCATATACACCCACATTCACCCACAACCCTAAACTCAAATTTCTAGCCTAGATCCCTTGATCTTTTGGGATACTCATGTAGCTGGTCCCCTAAATGTACTAGCCCTATGACTATGGTTTGGCCAAGACCACTATATAGAGGACCCAAAATGGGGTTTTCATTGGTCCATGTCTTTTTGGTGATGATTGGTACCTCAACTCTACCAAAATACCCATCTTGGTCTTTTACCCCTAAAACACCCCCAAATTACCAAAATACCCCTCTTGGACCCAAAATTCCAAAATTTCCAAAAAATCCCAGAAAATTGAAATAAATCTTAAATATTCCCAATTTCATTTCTCTTAACTACCACATTACACAATTTGGACAATTTGACCATCTTTAACCAAAACCCACAAATTTACCTTTAATGACCCAAATTCCCCAAATTCAATTCAAATGTCCATCAATTTGACCTCAATTGACCTCAATTTCAATCTTAAAATCAAATTCACTTTTTAATTGAATTGCAACTTATTTTTATATTTAGTTAATTATATTATTGTGTACTAATTTAAAATTGTATGTGTAAATTTGGACCTGAAAATCTTATACCCTACGATTCGGAATTANTTTATGGAAGAGCTTTATGTGATTTGGGAGCCAACATTAATCTTATGTCTCTATCAATTTTCAAAAGATTAGGATTAGGAGAAGTCTCACATACTTCTGTAACTCTACAGTTAGCGGATCGTTCAATTACATATCCTAAGGGAGTTATAGAAGATGTGCTAGTAAAAATAGATAAATTTATCTTTCCTGTGGATTTCATTATTTTAGAAAGGGAGTTATAGAAGATGTGTTAGTAAAAGTGGAAAAATTTATCTTTCCTGTGGATTTCATTATTTTAGATATAGAAGATGTGTTAGTAAAAGTTGATAAATTTATCTTTCCTGTGGATTTTATTATTTTAGATATGGAGATGTGTTAGTAAAAGTGGACAAATTTATCTTTCCTAATGTGTTAGTAAAAGTGGACAAATTTATCTTTCTTGTGGATTTCATTGTTTTAGATATGGAGGAAATAAAGAAATACCTATTATTTTAGGGAGACCATTTTTAGCTACTGGAAAAGCTATGATAGATGGTCAAAAAGGAGAATTACCTATGAGAGTTAATGATCAAAAAGTAACTTTTAACATTGTGAAATCTATGAAATACCCTGCTGACAAAAGAGATAATGAATGTTTTCGCATGGAAATTATTGAACATCTACTGAACAGACATTTTAAAGAACATTTTGAAGATAAAAAACATTTTGAAAAAGAAGAACATTTTGTAGATAAGGAACAATTTGAAAAGAATGACAAAGTTATTCTAGACGAATTAGAAAATGAAGAATTGGATTATGTTCAGGAAAGATTTGAGATGTTGGATATTACAAAAAATGTCGATAAAGATATATTTCCATTAATTATAAAACCACCTGAACTTGAGATGAAAATACTGCCTAGCCATTTGAAGTATGTGTTTTTAGGAGACTCATCTACATTACCTGTTATTATATCTTCAGAATTAAATGATTTGCAAGAGCAAAGACTGGTAGATACATTACAAAGATATAAGAAAGCTTTTGGTCGATATTAAGGGAATCAGTCCTTCAATCTGTATGCACAGAATTATATTAGATGAACAATATAAGCCAAGCAAAGACTGTTATATACATTGAAAAGATATAAGAAAGCTTTTGGTTGGGCCTTAGCTAATGACAAGAACAAAAATTGTTAGATACATTGAAAATATATAAGAAAGCTTTTGGTTGGACCTTAGTGGATATTAAAGAATCAGTCCTTCAATTTGTATGCACAAAATTATATTAGATGAACAATATAAACCAAGAGTTAATCCACAAAAGAGATTAAAGCTTCAATCTGTATGCACAAAATTATATTAGATGAACAATATAAACCAAGAGTTGATCCATAACGAAGATTAAATCTGATGATGAAAGAAGTAGCTAAGAAGAAATTTTTGAAATAGTTAGACACTGGAATTATATATCCTATTTTAGATAGTGTGTGAGTAAGTCCAATTCATTGTGTTCCTAAGAAAGGAGGTGTGACAGTTGAAACAAAAGNAGCGATACAATTACGAAGTGGAAAAGAATTGGAAACAAGGGTGCAAAAAGAAATAGAAACTGAAAAAGAGAATGTGGGTACTGGAAAGGAGAAGGGTCATGAGTACCCAGATTTAGAGTATCCATTTACACCAATGAAAATTACTGTGGAGAAACCTCCACCACTGTTTTCTCAAAAATTGAAGCAACACAAACAAAATAAAAAAAAATTCCTTTTTAAAAATTCTTAAGAAGTTAACAGTAAATATTCCCTTCGTAGAAGCTTTAGAGCAAATGCCCAATTATGTGAAATTTATGAAAGATATACTGATATTCCCTTCGTAGAAGCTTTAGAGCAAATGCCTAATTATGTGAAATTTATGAAAGATATTTTGATTCAAATAGAAGAAATAATTTTCTATGCTTTTATAAATTCTTAAGAAATTAATGGTAAATATTACAATTTTCCAAATTTTTAGAAATTCTTAAGAAGTTAACAGTGAATATTCCCTTCGTAGAGGCCGGAGAAACCTCCACCACTGTTTCCTCAAAGATTGAAGCAACACAAATAGAATAAATAATTTTCTAAATTTTTAAAAATTCTTAAGAAGTTAACAGTAAATATTCCCTTCGTAGAAGCTTTAGAGCAAATGCCCAATTATGTGAAATTTATGAAAGATATACTGATATTCCCTTCGTAGAAGCTTTAGAGCAAATGCCTAATTATGTGAAATTTATGAAAGATATTTTGAGGAGAAACCTCCACCACTGTTTCCTCAAAGATTGAAGCAACACAAATAGAATAAATAATTTTCTTTTTTAAAAATTCTTAAGAAGTTAACAGTAAATATTCCCTTCGTAGAAGCTTTAGAGCAAATGCCCAATTATGTGAAATTTATGAAAGATATACTGATATTCCCTTCGTAGAAGCTTTAGAGCAAATGCCTAATTATGTGAAATTTATGAAAGATATTTTGATTCAAATAGAAGAAATAATTTTCTATGCTTTTATAAATTCTTAAGAAATTAATGGTAAATATTACAATTTTCCAAATTTTTAGAAATTCTTAAGAAGTTAACAGTGAATATTCCCTTCGTAGAGGCCATGCCCAATTATGTGAAATTTATGAAAGATATTCTGAACAAGAAAAGAAAGTTCACGGATAAGGAAACNACTCATAACCTCTCTTACATTAGTAGGAGGTGTTAGTTTAGATATAACTTGAATTTTTGCAGGGTTTGCTTCTATACCATTTTCCAAAATTTTATGTCCTAACACAATTCCTCCTGCAACCATAAATTGATATTTCTCCCAATTTAGAACTAAATTAGTTCTTTTGCATAATTCCAAAACTTTTTCAAGATAATTTAAGCATGTGTTAAATGATGTTCTGAATACAGATACTCTAAAACTTTTTCAAGATAATTTAAGCATGCATCAAATGATGTTCCAAATACAGAGAAACATCCATAAATACTTCCAATCCATCATCAATTAACTTACTAAATATATACATCATACATCTCTGGAATGTTGCAGGTGCAGCATTACATAATCCAAAAGGCATTCTTCGAAAAGCAAAAGTTTCAAAAGGATTAGTAAATGTTGTCTTTTCTTGATCCTCAGAAGCAATAGAAATTTGATAGTAACCGGTATATCCATCTAAAAACAAAAATATTTACTATTTGGTCTAAAAAAGGTAAAGGGAAGTGATCTTTCCTAGTGGTAGTGTTTAATTTTATATAATGAATGTAAATACGCCACCTAGTAACTTGTCTGATATGTATTAATTCATCTTTTTCTTTTATTTCAACAGTCACTCCTCCTCTCGTAGGAGCACAATGAATTGGACTTACCCACGCACTATTTGAAATAGAATATATAATTCTAGTGTCTAACTGTTTCAAAATTTTTCTTTTTAACTACTTCTTTCATAATTGGGTTTAATCTCCTTTGTGGATCAACTCTTGGTTTATATTGTTCATCTAGTATAATTCTGTGCATACAGATCGAAAGACGGATTCCCTTAATATCAGAAAGGTCCAACCAAAAGCTTTCTTATATCTTTTTAATGTGTCTAACAGTCTTTGCTCTTACAGTTCTAAAAGCTTTCTTATATCTTTTTAATGTATCTAACAGTCTTTGCTCTTGCAGATCATTTAATTATGAAAGCTTTCTTATATCTTTTCAATGTATCTAACAGTCTTTGCTCTTGCAGATCATTTAATTCAGAAGCTTTCTTATATCTTTTCAATGTATCTAACAGTCTTTGCTCTTGCAGATCATTTAATTCCCTTATATTTTTTTAATGTATCTAAAAGTCTTTGCTCTTGCAAATCATTTAATTCTGAAGATATAATAACATGTAATGTAGATGAGTCTCCAAGAAACACATACTTCAAGTGGCTAGGCAATATTTTTAACTCAAGTTCAGGCGGTTTTATAATTAACGGAACTAGATGTTTATCAGCATTTTCTGTAATATCCAACATCTCAAATATTTCCTGACATAATCTAATTCTTCATTTTCTATTTCGTTCAAAATAACTTCAGTAATATCCAACATCTCAAATCATTCCTGAACATAATCTAATTCTTCATTTTCTAATTCATCAAGAATAATTTCATCTTCTAAATTGTTCTTTTTCTTCAAAATATTCTTTAAAATGTTCATTCAATAGATGTTCATTAATTTTCATGCGAAAACATTCATTAACTCTTTCAACAGCAGGGTATTTCATATATTTCACAATGTTAAAAGTCATTTCTTGATCGTTAACTCTCATAGTTAATTCTCCTTTTTTGAAGCTTTTCCAGTAGCTAAAAACGGTCTCCCTAAAATGATAGGTATTTCTTTATCTTCCAATCTATCATAGCTTTTCCAGTAGCTAAAAATGGTCTCCCTAAAATGATAGGTATTCCTTTATATTCCTCATATCTATCATAGCTTTTCCAGTAGCTAAAAATGGTCTCCCTAAAATGATAGGTATCTCTTTATCTTCCTCCATATCAAACAATGAAATCCACATCTAAAATGATAGGTATTTCTTTATCTTCCTCCATATCTAAAGCAATGAAATCCATAGGAAATACAAATTTATCAACTTTTACTAACACATCTTCTATAACTCCCTTAGGATATGTAACTGAACGATTTGCAATTTATCAACTTTTACTAACACATCTTCTATAACTCCCTTAGGATAAGTAACTGAAGGATCCGATTTATCAACTTTTACTAACACATCTTCTATAACTCTCTTAGGATATGTAACTGAACGATCTTTTTATCAACTTTTACTAACACATCTTCTATAACTCCCTTAGGATAAGTAACTGAACGATCCGCTAACTAAAGAGTTTATTTCTTTATCTTCCTCCATATCTAAAACAATAAAATCCATAGGAAAGATAAATTTATCTATAATTTCCTTATCTTTCTCCATATCTAAAACAATGAAATCCACAGGAAAGATAAATTTATCAACTCTTACTAACACATCTTCTATAACTCCCTTAGGATATGTAACTGAACGATCCGCTAACTGTAGAATTACTAACACATCTTCTATAACTCCCTTAGGATATGTAACTGAATGATCCGCTAACTGTAGAGTTACAAAAGTACCACATCTTCTATAACTCCCTTAGGATATGTAACTGAACGATCCACTAACTGAAGAGTTACAACAGATAACTTCCTTAGGATATGTAACTGAACGATCCGCTAACTGAAGAGTTACAGAAGTAGGTGAAACTTCTCCTAATCATAATCTTTTGAAAATTGATAGAGGTATAAGATTAATGCTGACTCCTAAATCACATAAAGCTCTTCCATAAATTTTTTCACCAATACCACACGGTATAGTGAAATTACCTGGAGCTTTTAATTTTTTTGGAAGCTTTTTCTGAATAATTGCACTACACTCTTCGCTAAGTGCAACAATTTTATTATCAGTGAACTTTCTTTTCTTGTTCAGAAAATCTTTCATAAATTTCACATAATTGGGCATTTGCTCTAAAGCTTCTACAAAGGGAATATTTACCGTTAATTTCTTAAGAATTTCTAAAAACTCAGAAAATTATTTATTCTGCTTGTGTTGCTTCAATCTTTGAGGAAACGGTGGCGGAGGTTTCTCCACAGTAATTTTTATTGGTGTAAGTGAATATTATAATTATGGGTATTCATAATCCTTTTCTTTTTCATTATCAACTTTCTCTTTTTTTGTTTATGTTTCATTTTGTACTCTTGTTTCCAATTCTTTTTCACTTTGTAATTGTATATGTTTGATTTGTTCTTTTTTTTGGTCTTTAGGATTTGGTTCCATAGTACTAGGAAAAGTTCCTAATGTTCGGTTACTAAGCGCAGTAGCTATATGCCCTAATTGATTTTCAATATTCTTAACAACAGTTCCTTGATTTTGTAATTAATTTCCTTGAATTTGTAATTGATTTCCTTGATTCTGCAATTGTTGACCCATGTTTAATATCAGCTCTTCCATATACAACTTCTTTTCCTTAATTTGAGTGTTACTATTAAATCTTGGAGGATAAGAAGGTTTATAATTAACATTTTCTTGGTTAGATGAATTTTTTAATGGGTTTACTGGGTTGTTCGCCCATTGTTAATTTGTAGCAGAATTGTTATTCCAATTAAAATTTGGTTGATTCTTCCAACCTGGGTTATAATAGTTCGAATAAGGGTTGTTGTTTAATAGCATTTAAGGTCTCATATGAAGGTTGAACATCCACAAATTGCCCAGATGAATTTTCCCCATCATAGGAGGTGTTGAAGAATAATTCATCCCATAATGATCTAATTTCTTTGATATTGCACCAATCATAGCATTTAAGGTCTCATATGAAGGTTGAACATCCACAAATTGCCCAGATGAATTTTCTTCTTCATTTAAAGTCTCATACGAAGGTTGAACATCCACAAATTGCCCAGATGAATTCTCTTCCATCACAGTAGGTGTTGGAGAATAATTCATTCCATAATGATCTAATTTCTTTGATATTGCAACAATTTACGAAACTAACATAGATATTGCATCAAAATCATGGATACTAACTACCTTTTTATGATTTACCCTTTCAGAGGGCCATTGAAAATTATTGGTAGCCATCTCTTATATTAACAAATAAGCCTCATCAAAAGGTTTTGACATTAAAGAACCACCAACCACAACATTTATAATCGATCTAAGTGATCTCACTAATCCATTATAAAAAGTTTAAATTATTAACAATCTGGTAACGAATGATGAGGGCATTTCCTAAGAAGATCTTTAAATCTCTCCCAAGCTTCATATATCGACTCTTCATCAATCTGAAGAACGATGTTATGTCGTTTCTAAGTTTAGCAGTTTTGGATTGAGGGAAATATTTGGGTATAAATTTCTGTGAAAGTTCTCCCCAAATCTAATAGATCCAGGTGCTAACAAGTTTAACCACATCTTAGCCTTATCCCTCAGTGAAAAAGATGGAGGGAAATATTTGGATAGAAATTTCTATGAAAGTTCTCCTCTGATGGAGGGAAATATTTGGATAGAAATTTCTGTGAAAGTTCGCCCCAAGTTCTAATAGATCCTATGCTAACAAATTTAACCACATCTTAGCCTTATCCCTAAGTGAAAAAGGAAAAATTCTAAGTCATCGTTTAAAACTCTGTCATATTTAAAGCTAGCATACAGTTTTAAAAAACTAGCACGGTGTAAATTAGGATCTTCATTTGGTGTACCTCCAAATTGATTGTTTTGTACCATTTGGATAAGAGCAGGTTTAAGCTCAAATAAATTAGCAGCCACATCAAGATTTTGGATAGATAAGTGAATTTCATTTGCTGTAGGATTTGCATAATCTCGTAGGGGTCTAAGTTGGTGTTCATTTTCTATTCTTTGATTGTTCATGTTGTTTTCTATTGTATCAGAAGTTCTAGGTTCTCTTCTCAGTCTTCTAATTTTTCTAACAGTGTGTTCTAATTCTGAATCATAGAGTATAAGATTTTCAGGTCTAAATTTATGCATATAATTTGAAATTAATACACAGAAAAACAGTTAACTAAATATGAAAATAAGTTGGAATTCAAGTAAAAATTTTCTAATAATCTTAATTTATCCATTACTCTAATTATAATTCTTGTTTACTCCCCGGCAACGACGCCAAAAACTTGACAGCGACTTTATATATGCTTAAAAATATAAGAATTTAATACTACTGCTAAAAGATTTAATTCCTCAACAACAACACCAAAAACTTGACAACGGTTATAGATTCATAAAAAATGTATATATAAAATATTCAATAATGGTAAAGTCACACTTATCAGCGCAAGTATATGTATCTCTCAAGTAATTTAAGACTCTAATGGATTCCTATACGGAGGTAATTTAGAACTACGAACTAAGATTTTAGAAAAGCAATACTTAATCACAACAATGGAATTCAAATTACTTATCTGTCACTAATAANGTGTTGTGCATACTGATCACTCTGCTATTAAATATCTGATGCAAAAGAAGGATGCTAAACCAATGTTGATTATATGGATACTTTTGATGCAAGAATTTGATCTTGTGGTTATTAATAGAAAGGGAACTGATAATTAAATTGCTGATCATTTGTCAAGATTAGAAAATCAAGAGTTATCCGACATTGATAATGAAATTACACACAGTTTTCAAACAACTTTATAATATTAATGAGTGGAAAATACCATGGTATGCTGATATTGTTAATTATATTGTAAATGATATTTTGCCACCTATGTTGACATTGCAATAACAAAGAAAATTCATTCATGATGCAAAAGTATATTTTTTGGATGAGCCTTATTTATATAAACAATGTAAGGATCTTATTATGAAGAGATGTGTACCTTATGAAGAAACTGAGCTGATCATTCAGAAATGTCATGATTTTGAATTTGGAGGACATTTTGGGATTGATAAAACTGCTTATAAAATTTAACAAGCTGGATTTTGTTGGACTACTATCTTTAGAGATGTTTGTAGATACATAAAAACTTGTGATCGATGTCAACAAGTAGACAATATATCTATAAGAAATGAAATGCCTCTGAATTTCAT
>JXCR01061923.1:0-81881 GCA_002079205.1 Phalaenopsis hybrid cultivar | reverse complement strand
GATTGACAGAAAAATTTAATATTATTCATAGAATCTCTACTGCCTATCATCCTCAAACCAGTGGGTTAGCTGAAGTTTCTAATAGAGAGATTAAACAAATACTTGAAAAGAATGCAAACCCTAGTAGAATAGATTGGTCCACTAGATTGGATACTGCATTATGGGCTTACAGAACTGCTTATAAAACTTCTTTTGGAATGACTCCTTACAGACTGATTTTTGAAAAGGCTTGTCACTTACCAGTATAATTGGAGCATAAAATATATTAGGCGATTAAAGAATTCAATTATAATTTGAAAGTTGCTGGTAAGAAAAGATTGTTACAATTAAATGAATTGGAAGAATTAAGAAATAAGTATTATGATAACGACAAAATTTATAAAGAAAAAATTAAAGTTATGGCATGATCAGAAGATTAACCAAAAAAAATTTGAACCAGGACAAGAAGTTTTACTTTACAACACTAGGCTGAAGTTATTCCCTGGAAAATTGAAGTCTCATTGGTTAGGGTCATTTACTGTGACTCAAGTTTATACTTACAAATTGAAGTCTCTTGGTTAGGGCCATTTACTGTGACTCAAGTTTACACTTACGGCTGGGAAATTGAAGTCTCGTTGGTTAGGGTCATTTACTGTGACTCAAGTTTATACTTACGGAGCTATTGAAATTGAACTGGGAAATTGAAGTCTCGTTGGTTAGGACCATTTACTGTGACTCAAGTTTATACTTACGGAGCTGTTGAAATTGAAGATCAAAAGACGAGAAATAGATTTAAAGTAAATGAACACAAATTAAAACCATATTATGAGTGTAAAAGACCAAATTTTAAAGAGGTTTTAATAATCAGTCAACCTGAATGACATCTGAATAGGTCAGGCTAACTACGTTAAACCAAGCGCTTTATGGGAGGCAACCCATATTTATCTTTACTTGTATCACGATTATAATAGTTTTTATTTGAAATTATCATTAATATTTGGTAGTATTAAGCTCTACTACTCTTAATTACCCTTGAAATATCATAAAAATTAGATCCATGAAAAAAAAATTGGAACGCATTCGGACCAGAGCGAAACTGTGCAAATTTTGCCTTGGGCGCCAACAAAGCCCTCGATGCTGCCGACGACGGGTTTTTCCCGAGAGTCCAGAAAAAATTGACATAGAGGCTTGCTGAAGGTAAGACCGGTGAATTGGCGGTCACTTGGGTTCAAATGGTGGTTTTTGGCGGTTTTTGGGCGAGAATTGTCCTTTTAAACTCAAAAATTTGATTTCTAGTTCATATTTTTCCTCTAAAAATGAAGAAACTCTACCAATTTCATTCCTATGGCGTTCAATTCCCCTGATAATCCCAGAATGTGAGTTTTCAATCGGTGAAAGTTTATTAGTGTGGAAGCGCAGCGAATCTTCAACAAGTTGCTGACGAAGAAAAGATTAATCAAAGAACGAGAATTCATAAATCGCAGATTGAATAATCCCACGACGGATATTGAAGAAAAGATAGTGCGGCAAAGATGCGAAGTGTTGTGCTACACTACCGCCGCTGTGGTTGTTCCAGTACTGAAAGAATTTTATGTGAATATACTTGGAATCAACCAGAGAGTTGTTTGTGCGAGGAAGATGATTTACTTTCACTCCTGCATGGATCAACGAATTATATATGATAGAGAATGTTCTTGTCTGCCACCATTTCAATTTCGTCCCAACGAGAAACCAGATGAATGAGATTTACCAATATTTAACGGACGAAACTGAAGACTGGGAAACAAGAGAAAACGGGTATGTTAGTTTTTCTGCAACACTCCTGAATCCCGTTTCAAAACATTGACACTTTTTCATTTCTGCAAAACTGCTACCGACAATGAAGATCAGTAAAGTTTCTAAAGAAAGTGTCGTTTTGAATTATTGCATCCAAAGGGGACTGTCGATCGACATTGGATCTATAATTGTGAAGTCAGTTTTGGGTCTGATCGTTCATGGATCAACTTATGGGCTTGGACACCCCTCCACAATTTTTTCACTTTGCATTCAGTTCCAAGTGTCCTATGAAATTTGGGAAAAGGTACTGCTACCTTGGAAGCCTTTGGATCCAACTGAGAGATTCCCAGTTTTTGAAGATGAAAATGATATGGCCATGATAGTTGATCAAGCATCTCAGAATTCACTGCCAGTTCAACCCTTAGTCCCTGATAAGTCTCTAGTGATCCCACGTAATCAAGAAATTGGAAAAGGAGGTACAAAATGTCATGAATGCAAATAATATCTCTGATTTCTTCGAACATTTAGACTGGAGGATGAAGGAACATTTCAAGCACTCTGGACATTTATAAGATAACTTGATACGACTAATGAGGAGAATGAAGTTAATAGAAGAGGATTCCACTAAAGAATTTTATACGACTGATGAGGAGGATGAAATTGATAGAGGAGGATTCGACTGAAGAATTTCCATTCTGCCCCTTTTATAACTTCTTCATTCATGCGCAATGTGATCTCAGAGGAGAATCGAGTACTGAGTCTGAAGATTAGTAGATTTATATTACTACCTATCTTTCTATCTATAAATCGAGTACCGAGTCTGAGGATTAGTAGATTTATATTACTACCTATATGTCTATCTATGTAACCTTCTACAACCTCTTCGTTCATGTGCAATAAATGGGTGATCTCAGAGGAGAATCGAGTACCAAGTCTGATGATTAGTGATTATATTACTACCTATCTGTCTATCTATGTATTTTGATTTGAACTTTATATTTGCTTTGCTTTATAATTATGCTTTTAGATCTCTGTATAGTTGAGACGAAGCATATGATGTTTTGTTTTCACCATTTTGAGTGTTGTGGCTTGGATTGAGACACTGAATTATTGTATTGAGGTTTAGAAAATATCAAACTTATGTGTGTTATGTNTTTTCCTTTTTCACTGAGGGATAAGGCTAAGATGTGGTTAAATTTGTTAGCACCAAGATCTATTAGAACTTGCGGAGAACTTTCACAGAAATTACTATCCAAATATTTCCCTTCATCCAAAACTACTAAACTTAGAAATGACATAACATCATTCTGTCAAATTGATGGAGAGTCAATATACGAAGCTTGGGAGAGATTTAATGATCTTCTTAGGAAATGTCTCATCGTTCATTACCAGACCGGTTGATAATTCTAACTTTTTATAAGGGATTAGTGGGATCTCTTAGATCGATTATAGATGTTGCTGTTGGTGGTTCTTTAATGTCAAAACCTTTTGATGAGGCTTATTCATTAATAGAAAGGATGGCTACCAACAATTTTCAATGACCCTCTAAACGGGTAAATCCTAAAAGAGTAGCTAGTATCCATGATTCTGATGTGATTTCTATGTTGGCTTCACAGATTGCTACAATATCAAAGAAATTAGATTGTTTTGGGATGAATTATTCTCCAACACCTTCTATGATGGAAGAGAATTCATCTGGGCAATTTGTGGATGTTCAACCTTCATATGAGACTTTAAATGCTATTAATAGACCCAAAAACCCTTATTCAAACTATTATAACCCAGGTTAGAAAAATCATCCAAATTTTAATTAAAATAACAATTCTTCTACAAATCAACAATGAGCAAACAACCTAGTGAGCCCATTATGAAATTCATCCAACCAAGGAAATGTTAACTATAGACCTTCATATCCCCCAGGATTTAATAGTAACACTAAAATTAATGAAAGAAGTTGTCTATGGAAGAGCTAATATTAAACATGGGTCAACAATTGCATAATCAAGGAAATCAATTAAAAATTCAAGGAAATCAATTACAAAATGAAGGAACTGCTACTAAGAATATTGAAAACCAATTAGGGCATATCACTACCGTGCTTAGTAACTGAACATTATGAACTTCTCTGAGTACTGTGGAACAAAATCCTAAATATCAAGGAAAAGAACAGATAAAAGCGATACAATTATGAAGTGGAAAAGAATTGGAAACAAGGGTGCAAAACGAAACAGAAACTGAAAAAGAGAATATAGATACCAAAAGGGAAAAGGATCATGAATACCCAGATTTAGAGTATCCATTTAGAACAATGAAAATAACTGTGGAGAAACCTCCAGCACCGTTTCCTCAAAGATTGAAGCAACACAAATAGAATAAATAATTTTCCAAATTTTTAGAAATTCTTAAGAAGTTATCAGTAAACATTCCCTTCGTAGAAGCTTTAGAGCAGATGCCCAATTATGTGAAATTTATGAAAGATATTCTGAACAAGAAAAGGAAGTTCACGGATAACGAAAGTGTTGAACTTAGCGAAGAGTACAGTGTAATTATTCCAAAAAAACTTCCTGAAAAATTCATAGATCGACTTAGCGAAGAGTGTAGTGCAATTATTCCGAAAAAGCTTCCTGAAAAATTAAAAGATCCTGACTGTTGCACTTAACGAAGAGTGTAGTGCAATTATTCAAAAAAAGCTTCTTGAAAAATTAAAAGATCCTGGAAATTTCACTATACCGTGTGCTATCGGTGAAAAATTTTATGGAAGAGCTTTATGTGATTTGGGAGCAAGCATTAATCTTATGTCTCTATCGTTTTCAAAAGATTAGGATTAGGAGAAGTCTCACCTACTTCTGTAACTCTACAGTTAGCAGATTGTTCTTTCAAAAGATTAGGATTAGGAGAAGTCTCACCTACTTCTATAACTCTTCAGTTAGCAGATCATTCAGTTACATATCTTTAGGGAGTTATAGAAGTTGTTAGTAAAAGTTGATAAATTTATCATTTTTGTGGATTTCATTGTTTTATATGGAGGAAGATAAAGAAATACCTATTATTTTAGGGAGTCCATTTTTAGTTATTGAAAAAGCTATGATAGATGTTCAAAAAGGAGAATTAACGATGAGAGTTAACGATCAAGAAGTGACTTTTAACATTGTGAAATATATGAAATACCCTGTTGTTGAAAGAGATAATGAATGTTTTCGCATGCAAATTAGTGAACATCTATTGAAGGAACATATCAAATAACATTTTGAAGAGAAAGAACTATTTGAAGAGAGTGATGAAATTATTCTGGACGAATTAGATAATGAAGAATTAGATTATGTTCAGGAAAGATTTGAGATGTTGGATATTACAAAAAATGCTGATAAAAATCTATTTTATTATGTTCAAGAAAGATTTGAGATGTTGGATATTACGGAAAATGCTGATAAGAATCTATTTTTATGTTCAGGAAAGATTTGAGATGTTGGATATTACAGAAAATACTGATAAGAATCTATTTCCGTCAATTATAAAACCACCTCAAGTTGAGTTGAAAATATTGCCGAGCCACTTGAAGTATGTGTTTCTGGGAGACTCATCTACATTAATTGTTATTATTTCTTCAGAATTAAATTATTTGCAAGAGCAAAGACTGTTAGATACATTGAAAAGAGATAAAAAAGCTTTTGGTTGACCTTAGCTGATATTAAAGGAATCAGTCCTTCGATTTGTATGCACATAATTACATTAGATGAACAATATAAACCAAGAGTTTATCCACAAAGGAGATTAAATCCAATGATGAAGAAGTAGTTAAGAAGGAAATTTTTAAATGGTTAGAAACTGAATTATATATTCTATTTTATATAGTGTGTGGGTAAGTCCAATTAATTGTGTTCCTAAGAAAGGACGAGTGACCGTTGCAATAAAAGAAAAAAATAAATTAATACCTATCAGACAAGTTACTGGGTGGCGTATTTGCATTGACTATAAAAAATTAAACACTGCCACCAGAAAGATCAGTTCCTTTTACCTTTTTTAGACCAAATAGTAGATAGACTTGCTGGGCACAAATATTTTTGTTTTTTATATGGATATACCGGTTACCATCAAATTCATATTGCTCTTAAGGATCAAGAAAAGACAACATTTACTAGTCCTTTTGGAACTTTTACTTTTCTAAGAATGCCTTTCAAATTTTGTAATGCACCTGCAGTATTCCAGAGATGTATGATGCCAATATTTAGTAAATTAATTGATGATGGATTGGAAGTATTTATGGATTATTTATCTGTATTTGGAACATCATTTGACACATGCTTAAATTATCTTGAAAAAATTTTAGAGTTATGCAAAAGAACTAATTTTGTTCTGAATTGGGAGAAATGTCAATTTATGATTACAGGAGGAATTGTGTTAGGGCAAAAATTTTTGGAAGATAGTATGAAAGCAGTCCCTGCAAAAATTCAAGTTATATCTAAACTAACAGCTCCTACTAATATAAGAGAGGTTAGGAGATTTCTTTGACATGTTGGTTTTTACAGGCGTTTTGCTAAAGATTTTTCAAAAATTACCAAACCTCTATGCCAACTTTTAGAAAAGGACAAGAAATTTGAATTTACTGAAAGCTGTTTAAATACATTTGAGTTATTAAAGGAAAAATTAATCACATCCCCTATTATAGTTTCACCTAAATGGAAGAAACCATTTGAACTGATGTGTGATGCTAGTGATTATGCTATTGGAGCTGTTCTTGGACAAAGGTATGAAAAGATTTTAAAGTTATATACTACGCTAGTAAAACTCTTAATGATGCACAAATTAACTATACTATTACTAAAAAAGAGTTACTGACCATTGTGTATGCTTTAGAAAAATTTAGATCTTATTTAATTGGAGCTAAATGTGTTGTGCACACTGATCACTCTGTTATTAAATATCTAATGCAAAAGAAGGATGTCAAACCAAGGTTGATTAGATGGATACTTTTGATGCAAGAATTTGATCTTGTGGTTGTTGATAGAAAAGGAAATGATAATCAAATTGCTGATCATTTGTTGAAATTAGAAAATCATGAACTATTTGACACTGACAATGAAATTTCAGACAGTTTCCTTGATGAACAACTTTATAATATTAATGAGTGGAAAACACCATGGTATGTGAATATTGTTAAATATATTGTAAGTGATATTATGCCATCTATGTTGACACTGCAACAACAAAAAAAGTTCATGCATGATGTAAAAGCATATTTTTTGGATGAGCCTTATTTATATAAAAAATGTTAGGATCTGATTATGAGGAGATGTGTACTTTATGAAGAAACTGAGCTGATCATTCAGAAATGTCATGACTCTGAATTTGGAGGACATTTTAAGATTGATAAAACTGCTTATAAAATTTTACAAGCTTGATTTTATTGGCCTACTATCTTTAGAGATATTTATAGATACATAAAAACTTGTGATCGATCTCAACGAGTAGGTAATATATATAGAAGAAATGAAATCCCTCTGAATTTCATGTTAGAAGTTGAGATCTTTAATGTTTGNTCACTGACGGAGGATCCCATTTTAGAAATAAGTACATTCAGAGATTGGCAGAAAAATTTAATATTGTTCATAGAATCTCTATTGCATGTCATCCTCAAACCAGTGGGTTTGCTGAAGTTTCTAACAGAGAGATTAGACAAATACTTGAAAAGACTATAAACGCTAGCCATATATGCTTAAAAATATAAGATAAATATGGACGTAATAAATATTCAATAATTGTAAAGTCATATTTATCAACGCAAGTATATGTATTGCTCAAGTAATATAGGGCTCTAATGGAGTCCTAGATATTGATCCCATGGGGAGTAAGTTTAGAACTACGAACTAAGATTTTAGAAAAGTAATACTTTAATCACAAAAACAAAGTTCAATTTGTTTATCTGTCACTAAGGGGCAATTGAAATAAATATGTAATTTTAATTAATATTAAATAACTAAATATACTAATGAAGGTACGAATGTGATATTTAATATATAAGAAAGCATCATTCTCCTTATCAATAAATTATAGTGAATGGATAAAGTGAATCAGTTCAAATTTTATTATGCCAAATAGGAGCATACCTTTTGTCCAGGCATAAAGAACATTGATTAATCCTACGCTTGTTCACTGAATCTGCGGCTAGGCTGGGAGGATACCGGCTATCACTTCGGAGCTCCCATGTTCCCCTCGCCTGAGGGCTAACATCTACACTTCATCACCCAAATGATAGGACCAAATTGTCGATTTTAGTATGTCACTCAAAAAATCTCCAATTCCACGCCTGATAATTTTTTTCCCTATTTATTTGCACCCAACTTTCAAGGGCTTTGACCTCCCTAAACCTTGGACGTAATCTTCACTTTAGTTGTAAAATTCAACATATTTTAACAAATCAATTGGTCAGATTGGAAGTAAATTAAGATCGAAGTGAAAAGATCATCAAAATTTCTTAAACATTTTTATGGCTTCACCAATTCAAATCACCATTTCACAAATCTTAAGACAAGGAGAAGAATCATTTTTTGTGGCTCAACCAATTCAAATCACCATTTCACAAATCTCAAGACAAGGAGAAAGACAAGAAAACTACTCAGATCTCATGGGGAAAACACAACAAAACTCGGAATTCATATATAAAATCAATGTCATACAAACTACAACAAGAAAACTACTCAGATCTCATGGGGAAAACACAACAAAACTCGGAATTCATATATAAAATCAAATTAAACTACTCAGATCTCATGGGGAAAACACAACAAAACTCGAAATTCATATATAAAATCAAAGCCATACAAACTACAATAATAAATAAACTTATCTCTAATATCTCCCCAAAAACACTCCTCAAAGTTCCTCTGAATCTCTTCCTTTCTTTACAACACACAGAACTCCTTTTCGAAGCAGCAAAGAGGAAGAAATCTCACACTTTCTTTCCACCCTTACAATCTCTTCAAGTATTCCTCCCAATTTTTACACACTATTGGAAAATTTCTAACCTCTGGGAACTCTCACCTCCTTCCAGCCTCTCTCAATTTTTGGCCAAAATCTTCTTTTAAAGTTGTGGATGAGCTTTCCCAAGAGTTGTTTAAGCATCCCTTCAAAATTTGGCCTTACCGAAAGCCTGATTGGGCATAACCATCGAGCTCACCGTCGGTGGCCTCGAGGGCGCCGTCAGGAGACCTTATTAATGAATTAATTCTGGAGTCTCGAGAAAATCTCGCCGTGAGCGCGGTCGATGGCGTCGTAGGCGCCCTTTTTCAATTCTGAACATTTTTGTCCTTTTCGCTCCTAATTCGCTCCTTTTTTGCATTTGATGACCCTAATTCATCATTCCTGCAACAAAACATCAAAAATACCTTTCTTTAAAGTGCAATACAATAAAAAATAGTATAAAATAGGTATGAAAATCTCAATATATTTTCCTTTGGTCAACCTTCTTAATGAATTAATTCTGGCGACTCGGGAAAATCTCACGTCGATGGGGTTGATGGCGCCGTCGGTGCCCTTGTTCAATTCTGCACATTTTGATCCTTTTTGCTCCAAATTGGCTCCTTTTTGCATATTTCTCCTCCAATGATCCTAATTCATCATTCCTGCAACAAAACATCAAAAATACCTTTCTTTAAAGTGCAATATCATAAAAAATAGTATAAAATAGGAATGAAAATCTCAACATATTTTCCTATGGTCATAATGCCAAAGGAGCACTTTAAGGGATTCATTTTAAGGTCATATCATCATAATCATTCAAACACAATCCTCAAATCCTACAAATGGTCTATTTTTTGTTTACTTTTGATGACTAAATCATCCACGTAGCATTCTACTTGGTTGTTAGTGAGGTCGTCAAAAATCTTCATCATTGCACACTGATATGTTGCTCCAACATTCTTTAGGCCAAACGACAGTGTAGCAAAAAATTCCAATCATTGTTCTAAAGGCTCTAAGTGCTACATCCTCAGAAGCCATCTTGATTTGGATGTATCCCGATGATCCGTCCACGAAGGAGAAAATTTCATGTGTTGAAGCAATATCCACCATCATCTCTGGTATAGGTAGTGGAAACTTGTCTTTTGGACATGCCTTGTTCAAATCTCTGAAGTCAACACAAGCACAAATCTGTCCATTTTTCTTCTTAACAGGTACGATATTAGCCAACCATATGGGTTACTGCTCCCCTTTAACAAAGTTGTCTTTTATCAATTTCTTCACCTCAACGATGACTTTTTGTTCTATTTGAAGACGCATGCTCCTGGAAGCTTGTTTTACTACAGTTATATTCTTGTCCACCCCAAGTTTATGGACTGCAACCTCTACTGATAGTCCTGGCATTTCATCATAGCTCCATGCAAAGCAATTTTTAAATTTTGTTAATAGTTTGATCAATTTTGCAGATTCATTTTTGGGGTTAAGGCCCTCAATTTGGTAAGATTTTGAGACAATGGTCAATTTGGGGCAAATTTGGGGCTTTTGTACTTAGGTTGAAATCAAATGAAATTGAGGTCCTGCCAAGGCCAATTGAAGGTTAAATTTGATGTGTAGGAATTTTATGATGATTTTTCAACACAAATTATCGCCAATTGAGTGGGCTATGGTTTCAATTTGGTGGAACCAAGTCATGGGGCCAAAACTGGGTTTTTGATCTAAATCAAAATTGGGTTCAAATCATGGATCAATTAGGCTTATATTTGGTCTTCATTGATCATATAAAGAGTGAATTTGAGTTTAGAATTGAAATTGGGGATATTGAGACCAATTGGATAGACATTTGAGGTGATTTATAGAAAATATGGGCCTTTAAAGGGCAATTTGGGGGTTTTGATGAAGGAAGGTTAAATTGGCCAAATTTGTTCATGTGATAGTTGAGAAAAATTAAATTGGGAATATTTGGGAGTTTTTAGGAATTTTTGGGATTTTATAAAATTTTTGGAATATTGGGCCAAAGAGGGATATTTTGGTAATTTGGCCAATTTGGGGATTTTGGGTAATTTGGGTGTTTTCAAGGTGTTTGAAATAATTTTTGAAAAAGTTTGGGTATTTTGGCTAGATTTGGAGATTTTAGCCAAATTTGGGGTCTCAAGGGTAACAGGGTAATTTGGGGAAATTTAGGGGCAATAGGGTAGGTTAGGTATCTTGATAGAGTTGGATTGTCAACCACCATAAATAAGCCATGGATCAATGGAAACCCCATTTTGGGTTCTCTATGTAGTGGTCTTAGCTAAATCCTAGCCTAGGGCCAATGGGTTTGGGGAACCACCTACAGGAGTCTCCTAAAAGTATCAAGGGACCAAAGTCTAGAAGTTGTTGGTTTAGGATAATGAGTGATTGTGAGTACAAGTGATTGCATGTAAGTGCCTTAGCCCTAGACCAACACCCAAGGTCAACCCTAAGGTTAAGCAGTCCTAAGGGTGTCTCATCTTGAGTTTCCCCCATACTAACCCCACCTACTAAGTGCTAGAGGTTAGGATCAATATGTAGAACTTTAGTAGAGAAGAGTTTGAAATTTCTAATGGTGAGGGCTCCTTGTCTAGTTTTCTAAGAATAGTAAATAAGAATATCCTATGACTAGACTTTGGGCTACTAAAGAGGAAAAACAGAACCTCAACCAAAAGTGAGGTCAACAATAGCAAACAGAACAACCCAACCCTCAGCTTCAATAGGGCTCTATACATAAACAGGAGATGCAAAATAACACAATAAGTAACCTAAAGATTTTCTAAAAACCCCACCCACACTAGCAGAGTTAGGAGTCCAGGTCCCATAAATATTTGCCTTGATCCAACCATGTGAAGGGGGTTGTCATCTAATTAATAGAGGCCTTCCTCCCATATTCTGATTTTTAGTTGCACGGGATACAAAAATTCTGAAGCTCATGACAACTTTAAAATAATAAGAGAGAATGTATGAGATAGTACTGAAAGGGTGAATATAAGATTTAACATGCTTATAATCATTTCTGGCTAACCAGATAAACTTTAACACCACTAACGGGAAAGACGAATTTTTTTTGTTGAAATCTTTTGAAGATTTCCAAACCTCTAAAATGCCATCCAAAGTACCACTATGAGTCCATTTAACTTGAAAAGAGTGTCCCAATTTCAGCCAAACAAAATGGGGAAAGGAACACTCAAAAAAGAGATATGAAAAGGTCTCCTATCCACACCTACAAAGATAAAATTTGGATGTCAATCTCAATCCTTTTAATTTCAAAATGTCATCAAGTGGAAGTAGGGAAAAGAAAAAACACCATTAAAATATGGAAATAGAACGGGAGATATAACTATGCCAAATCATCTTTCCCCATTTACAATAATCAAAATTATGCAGATTAGAGAAAAGCATTTTAGTGATTGAAGCATTGGAAGTAACTTTCTATATAGGCTTGTCAGGCTTATCATGACATACGGGAATTTTAACAATGGGTTCAGCATTCTCCCCCACCATCTCCCTAAGTTTGTCCATGTCCCATTGACCATTATCCCACTAATCAGAGACCAACAAATCACTAGCTAAATTTAAATCATCATTAAGAGAATTAGAAAGGCCCCATATATCATGCCAAAACGAAACCTTTCCCCCTCCAATGTCCCAAAAATTAAATTTTTAAGCCACATATCTAGCCTTTAAAGCGGCCTTCCAATTTTTAGAATCCCTAATTTTACATTGAACCGAAGAAGGGTGATCCTGAGATCAGTACTTGTATTGCAAAATTTGAGCCTAAAGTGAAGAGGCAAGCCTAAATTTGAACCACAAGTTACAAATAATAATATAAGTAATATATTGCAATTTTTTAAAACTTAAACCTCAAGAGAGATGAGGTTTGCACCCTTTGTGCCAGTGTGTCCAAATTTTGGAGGAACCTTCTCTAGCCCAATAAAATTTGTTGAATATATGCTCTAGGTCCTTATGTGTACTCATTTTCATAGAGAGAACTTGCGTAGTATATAAAGGTAGAGAATGTAGTAAACTTTGTAACAAGGTTAGTCTCCCCTCAAAGGATAGAAATACATTCCTCCAATCATGGATACGAGACTTAATTTTATCTATAACAACATCAAATTGTGTTTGCTTCCTTCTTCCACGAAGAAGGCTAACACCAAGATATAGTAAAGGCAGAGAAGCTTTAGAGAAAGCAGTAAAATTGGTGGCCCAAGTGGTAATAGCAGAAGTAACCGAATTACCAAAATAAAGGTGACACTTAGCTTTGTTGAAAAAGAGACCAGAGTTTTGCTAAAAAATGTTAAGATATTTTACCAAAATTTTGAGAGAGGCTCTATAAGCATTGTTAAAAATTATAGCATCATCATAGGCTAAATGACTAACTAACACCTTGGATTTATGCTTGTACTGTACATGGGGGTGTTTTTCCTGCATATTATTAATGAGGCGTGAGAAGTAAACAAAAGCCATGATTAAAATCATAGGAGAGAGTGGGTCTCCTTGCTCGATGCCTCTATGAGCAGAGAAAAAACCATAAGATTTGCCATTGGCCAAGACACTATAAAACTTATTTTCCAGTTAGCATTTAATCAATGTGTAAAACATAGCCTTAAAGCCTCTAGCTTTTAAAATATTGAGAATAAACTCCCAATTAATTGTATCAAAAGATTTTTTTAAATCAATTTAACCTCTACACTTCCTATCAAGATCCTCCACCAATTCTTGTGCAAGCAGTATATTATCACAAATTTCCCTCCCATGAATAAATGCTGATTGTTGAGGGGAGATAAGTTTAGTAAGAGGAGGTTTAAGTTGAGAGACTATCAACTTGCTGATAACTTTAGATATAGTAGAAGTAATTGATATAGGTCTAAAGTTATTCCAAAAATTTTTAACATTTGTTTTAGGTATAAGCATAATTAATGAAGAGGAGAAGAACTTCCTAATGGTATGACCCATAAAGAAGCTTTGAATGGCAGCAATAACCTCCTTATGATTTATATCCCAATAGTGTATGTAAAAGGATGAAGTAAAACCATCAGGGTCAGGAGCTTTATTAGCATTAATATCTTTGAACACATTGATGATCGCGTGTTCAGTAGAAATGTCAACAAGGGACAAGCCAACCACATAGTCTCTATCTTAAAAAAAAATTCACTATTTATAGGAGTGACCTATGATGTGGAAGCAAACAAGTCAGTAAAATACTAAAACACTATTTCCAATCTCACCTTCATCAATAATGAAATCCCCATTAGAGTTCTTGATCTTAAGGATGGAATTATTATTTCTTCTGTGTTTAATATAAGCATGAAAGTATTTAGTATTTCGATCTCCACTCTTAAAGTGAATATTATTAGCTTTTTGTTGAAGGAAATTTTTTTCCAAGGCTATAGCATCAAGTAAAAGTGAATGTTTATAAGCAACCTCATTAACCAACTGAGGATCAGAGATAACCATAGATTTAAGGACATCCACCTCAGCTTGAGCTTCAAGGACCTTTGTATAAACATTGCTAAAATCTTGGGAGTTCCACTTTCTCAGAGTAGAAGTAACCTTTATATGAAGTTGCCAAATATTATACCAAGGGTCACCAGCGTCTTTAAAGATCTAAGCATGTTGAATAGTGCTAAAAAAAGTGGTGTGAGTAGTTCAAACATTAAAGAATCTGAAGTGATATTGCAAACTTTTATCATTGAAAGCCAAAGTGAGCAAAATAGTGTTATGATCAAAAGAAGAATAATTTGAATGCCGCACCCTATAAATAGAAAAATAGTTAAAGAAGTGATGATTACCAAAAAACCAATCCAATCTTTGATACATAGTCCTTCTTCTCCAAGTATATGGAGTACCAGTAAATCCCAAACCAAAAAGCCCTGCATCACAAATTTTGTCACAGAAACAATTGATAAGCTAAATATCAAATTTACCTCCTCTTCTCCTTTTAGCATGTTTCATAATTATATTAATCACCACCAACTAACCAATTATCAGTAATAGTATCACCAATATGTACCAGTTGATCCCAAAGAATATATTTCTCCTGAAGTATAGAGCTAGATTAAACAAAGGTGGCCCATCCCTGATACTCTTCCAAATGATATTTAAGAATAATAAATTGATCATCATCTTGAGTTATGTTGATGTTGACAGTAGGTTTCCAAAATAACCAAATCTTGTTATTTTTGTTGCAAAAAAGTATTATATCTTTCAAATTGCTTGAGAATTCTATCTTTAATAATAGAAGCCATATTCTCAAGAATAGAAAAGAAATAAAGCTTATGGACCCTACAAAGTTATTTTAATCTATTTAGGGAGGAAGGGTCCACCACTACCTTATTATTCCAACACAGCACATTAAACATTATGGCGCAGGTCAGCCCTTCTAGATGGTCTAGAAGGGATTCCAACTTGAGTATTTCCCCCATTAGAGAAATAATTACCTTCTTGCAAAATATTACTTTTGTTCAATTTTGAGAGCTCATTCTTCCTTTTACTTCTCTTTTTCTCTGATTTATGTACTAACCACTCTTGTTCTAAATTATTCACGACCTCTTGAATCAATCAAGTGAGCCAGGGTTACCAGGAGATGATATGCTATCATTGAAAATAGCCAAATTAGGATTTATAGGAGGTATTCATTGACCATCCCCAACATCAATAGGTGCCTGAGAATTCAACATGGAGTTTTGCATAGCTGAATAAGATTGTAAGTTAGAGATAATAAGTAAGGGAACTTCAAAAATAGTTACATGTTCAACTGGCCAATTTAGTACTTCCAATGAAGCATTATCAGTAATAATATCAATTGAGCCCATCTCCCTTTCCAATGCAACATCAACTTCATGTGTAGAGAAAATAGATAAACCAGCATTTGGAACTATTTCAGAAGAAGAGGGGATAACTACAGAAGGTAAATTGTTAACCAATGGATCTACACTAACAAAATTAGCACAAGGGAATTCTCTTCAGTGAAACTATTTAAACTAACTAATGGAGCTTCAAAATTACCCTTCTTGAGATGCATGTTTAAAGGAGAAATAGAATCATTATCAGGAAGAACAAAATTAGTTTTTTTCCAAAGCTGGGGGAACAGGTGCATTACCATTTTTCCCAGGATCAGCCCTCACTTGTGGGTTAATATGAAAGCAGTGAGAAATTGAATGCCCAAACAAACAATAGTGTGAATAGTAGTGGGGATGTTTTTCAATTTCCACAGGTTGTCAGTAGCCTTGGTGCTGTGACCCAATACAGACCTCACCACAGAAAGGTTGGGTAATGTCACACTTAATCAATACCCTTGCTTCAGAAGGCCTAGTAAGAGTGAAAGTAGGGGTATCCATTTGCATTGGCTTTCCACAGGCAGCAGCAAGTGAGAATAAAATCTCATGATTAACAAAATAAAGCTTTAAACTAGGGAATCGTATCCAGATAGGGATTATGGGAGGTTTAGTTTTAGGATCAAAGGCTACGGTCCATTTCAATATTTTCATAAGACTATCCTCAATATGGATCGTTCTGCAGGCAAAAATACGCGTGTAATCTTCGTCGTTCAAGAGTTCTATTAAGATATGTCTCCCATCCAAAAGCCTTATCTTTCAAGAGCCTTTGAGTTTCATTTGCTCAAACTCCTTTCTAATAAACTCAAGTTTAGGATGGCCATATCAAAACTTTCCTACAAGAGCAAGCCGACAAGAAGAGGCAAGGATATTTGAATCAACATTAATCAAATAAAGAGCAAATTTACCATTCCTTCTCGCGATTAGCTTGATAAGGTTATAGTCACCGCCAACATTCAGAGTATCATGGAAAGCTTGAGGGAAGAGATGGGAGAAAGAAGAAGTTGATGTCCCACCACCAGCTACAGCAGCGACAAAATGCCTTATCAAGAGGCATGGAAAAATAGGCAGAAGAAGAACAGGAAAGAGCTTTTCCAAGCAAGCCGACAGAGGGAACGCCATTTTTGTCAAAAAAAAATCTAGAAGCCTCCATCGTGTGTGTGTGTGTATATATATATATATATATATATATAAATGGCAGAGGTTTTTGCTCTGCTAGGGTTTGTGATCAGGTGGATTCCTGCTTGTGGCACTACTGGTGGTGGTGTTTGGGATTGCATAATAGGGGTAATCTAGTTCCTTGGCTGAACGAGGTAAGGTGTGGTTCACTGAGCTTTGTCAAGATTTGGTAGATTGTTGGTAGAGGTTACTATTTCATTGGTTTTGGTCGTGGAAAAGTTTGATTTCTTTTGTCTTCCCTTTAGTTATGAGAGGTTGACAATGAGCTCTCCTTTTTTCCATATTTTGTCTGCTTATAGTTTCTTCAATGGAGTTTCATCCCATTAATGTAGAAGCTAATGCTCAATGGACACAAGCTACTTATGCTGGTGTTGTTGGCAATGGACAGCAAATTCCCAAATCATTTGAACATCTAGTTTTTCCCTGAGCTCTCCATGATGTTGCTGTTGGAAAAGGGTCCTGCCCATATGTTAACCCCCTGGGCTTAAAAGATGTTGAACCTGCCATTCTCTTTACCCCTGGGGAAATTCAACCTCTGAATGATACAATTAAATTCATGCTAGTTAGAAAATTTCAATTTGGACATCCAAAGATTGATAATGTCAGAAAATTCTTTGAAAAAATGCACCTCGCTAGAGCCTGAAAGCTAGGTTTAATGGATCCAAGACACCTATTAATCAAATTATCAAATGAATAAGATTATGCTAGAATTTTAGCCAAACAGTATCTCCTAATTGTTGGCACTTCAATGAAATTAATTAAGTGGACTCCATGGTTTTATCCAAGAAAGGAACGTCCTATTATTCCTATATGGTTCAAATTGCCCAACCTCCCTATTCAATTTTATCATCAAAATGTGTTGTTTAATATTGCTCGTGCACTTGGCTGCCCTTTGAAGGTGGATGCTCCAACCTATAACATGGCTAGACCTGCTGGGGCTAGAATACTAATAGAAAGAGATATAACACCCCCAGATGTGAATAGGGTGTGGATTAGCACTAAAAAAGAATGATTTTGGCAAATCATTGTGATGGAACAAAGACCTTATTATTGTCCTCATTGTAGAATGTTTGGGCATACTATGGAAAAGTGCTATAGAATTCATCCTTCAGCTAAAAAGGTTACTAGGCCCCAAAAAGGAGGTGCTACTATTCAGATGGGAACTCAATCCATCTCTGACAATGAAGAGAATACAGAAGTCAAATGTATTGAAGAGGTGGCTCAACCGGTTGTGCAGACCATTGAATTTGTTCAAGGAAATGCCTTGATTTTAAGTCAAACATCTACAACTATTGATAATAATAGAATGGAGGAAACACAAAAGGAGAATGTTAATAGTGTAGGGAGTCAATTAGATATTAACCCTCACATGGACACCCTGCCCTGATTTCCACATTATCTGAGCAATCAGGAGTTGATTTTAGATTTGATAAGGAATAAATTGAGCCTCTTGAACCTATTGGGCCAACAAATATTAAAACCTATGAATCTCATGTTGGATGGAGAACGGGAAGTAGGAGTGTGGATATTCCTTCTACTTCTAGTACCCCTACTCTCAAGGAACTTATGGAACAGATGATGATCCAGCAAGGAGATGTCTTGAGAATAGAGAACAAGATAAAAAATTTCGAGGCCAGAAATGCACAGAATAATCATTTGACAAAACAAAAGTTTGAGTAAGATGTTGCACATGATGAAGTTATGGTAAGATACATGAAGGTGACCACTCAATACAGTTTCCTAGTCCCCCTATCTTTACCCCTTATCAGCAGTAAAATTTTGATATAGAAAAAGAAGAAGAAGAATAATAATGAGGATGAGTTAAGATGGCTTGTGAGTCATGGTTTTGATATTTTATTTAGTTTATAGTTTGTTGCATTTTGTTGTTGTTGTTGTTATTGTTTAGTTTTTTAAATGTGAAACTTTGATTTGTATTGAATGTTATGTTTTGAACTATAATCTATAAAGAGTTTTTGAATTGAAATTTATTTTAGTACTGTTATTTATTTTTATTACTTTATTGTATTTAATTTTAGTTAACTCTTTTGTCAGCAAATATTTTTATATATATTATGTGTTATTTAATGTTTCAAGTCTTGTACTAAGGTTAAGGTTTAGTTTTCCTCTTTAGTAGCCTAAGGTCTATCCATAAGCCTTTATCATTGACTATTCCTAGAAAACTAGAAAAGGAAACATCACCATTAGAAATTCTAAACTCCTCTTTGCTCAACTTGAAGTTTCACATATTGGTCCTAACCTCTAGCACTTAGTAGGTGAGGTCAATATAAGGAAGCTCAAGATGAGTACCCATAGGACTGATTGACCTTAGGGTTCACTTTGGGTGTTATTATGGAGCTTTTTCACTCACTTACACTCACTCTCACTCATAATCACTCACAACCCTAAATCCAAAAATTCTTGACTTTGATCCCTTGATCTTTTGGGAGACTCGTGTAGATTGTCCACTAAACCCACTGGCCCTAGGTTGGGGTTTTGCTAAGACCATTACATAGAGGACCCAAAATGGGGATTCCATTGTTTCATAGCTCATGTATGGTGGTTGGTACCCAAATTCTACCAAAATATTTAACTTGGTCTTTTGCCCCAAAATCCCCCAATTACCTAGATACCCTTGGAACCCCAAATTTGGCCAAAATCCTCAAATTCAACCAAAATGTCCAAATTTGTTTAAAAATCATTTCAAACCATTTGACAATATGAAAGCTAACTAAAACTACCCAAAAATGTCAAATTTACCAACAAACCTTTTTAAAATACCCAAATTGCTCAAAATCACCCAAAATTACCAAAATACCCCAAATTTGTCAAAATTACAAAAATACCATTGGCACCCCAAACTTTCCCAAAACCTCCAAAATCACTCCAAATGTCTTCAAAACCAATTTGTACCTTTCAATTGAACCCAATTTGACCAATTTGACCAAAACCCCTAAATTGCCTTTAAAGGCCCAATTTTCTCAATTTACCTTAAACATCCATCAATTTGAGCCCAATTTTCTTCAATTTCAATTATAAACTTAAATCCATCTTTCATATGACCAATATAAATCAAATCCAAGCCTAATTGGTCCATGCTTTGAGCTCAATTTTGAACAAAGTCAAACACCCAATTTTGGCCCTATTACTTAATCCCATCATATTGAACCCCATAGCCTACTCAACTTGCGCCAATTTGAATCCTAAGCTCTTCATAACATTCCTAAACATAAAATTTGACCTTCAATTGGCCTTTTTAAATTCTCAATTGCACTCAATTTTGACCCAAATCCAAAAATCCCCAAATTCCCCTCAAATTGGCCATGCCTCCAAATTCCACCAAATTGATTGCCCTAACCCCAAAATTGACAACGAATTTATGTTGAAAACTCTTCATGATGTTCTCATAGACCATTTTCAATAATAAATTTTGACTTACCCAAAGCCTAGCCCAACCTAGACCCAAGTCTAGCCCATCATCCCCAAATTGGCCAAAACCCTAAAATCCTTCAAATTGAACCCCTAATTGAACTCAAAATCATTTCAACCCTTCACCAAAAATCTTTATTACAATAATCTACACAATGTTGATCAATCAATTAGGCTCAAAGACATGGCTAGCCTATCCCAAACCCAACCTTTGGTCATTTGGACCCAAATTGAACCCATGCACCAAAATTGACCTAGCCATCTTAAAGCCACCAAATTGATGACTCCACATCCACTAAGCACACTCAATGGACCAAGCTAAACCCCCTTGGAATAGCCATGGTGAGAGATGGACCATTGGATCCCTAAATCAATGGATTCATGTCCATTTACAGGCCTTAACAGAAAAATTCCCTCATCATCACTTGTCATTGAGGGTTAAACATAATTAACCCTCCCACTGGCTTACCTGACCTTCTAGCTACCTCCTCTGACCATGTCGGCCAGCTTAGTCACTAGAGCACCTCAAAACCAAGGGCCACCATTCCTAAATCAAATCTAATCTCAACTCTAGGGGCCAGCTCACCCTAATTAAACTTTAGGGCTTCTTAGCCCACCACCTCAATAGACTTTTGCACCCAAGGCCAGGCCCTGAGCTCCCCTCTCAAACCATGGCTATAAAACCTCACCTCTACGACCAACATAAGGGTGCTGAAATTTTATTATGGAAACCTTTTAAGATTGCTCCCACAACCTCTCTAGGACCTCCTTAGTGCAAACCAAACACCCCCTCGCCCTAATTCTCATCGCCGAAGTTCAGTTTTTCAGTTTAAATCCTTACCAGAGACAGGACATTTTCCACCACACCTCCAAAGTGCACTAAATCTCAATTAAATTGGCCCACACCTTCACCATTGTGAATGAAGACAAATCCCCATAAAAGCCCTCTCACAAAGAGCCTCTACCTTAGAATTTGATCAACACCCAAATTCAGCCTTGATCAAATTTGGGTATAGACATTACACCATCGTAAGAGACTCAATCCCTAGCCTCCGGGGACCTCCACGAACATGTTGAGCACCTCTGATTGAAGCTACCCTTCTCAGAGAAAAGGTTTAAACCTCCCCACTGTCTAGAGCTTTTTTTTATTATACACTTACATAAATCCAATTTAATGGCATGTTTACCATATCGATATGTTTATCTCACTTAAACGAGTCTATAGGATCAAACTCGAGGTCATTTGGTTGAGAAATGAGTGAGATATTAAGGTTTTAAGGTTCACATTCATGGGTTTTGGCTATCAGAGATGATGATGGGGAGCCATTCAATCGAGCGTGTATCAGATGGATGAACAAGATCGAGCCGGATAGCACCTTCATACATGAACTGCGGGTCGAGTCAGCACTCAGGTGGATGGTGGTTTCGAACTAGAGAACGCCGCGAGGAGCTTCAAAGCCGTCGTAGGTTGACGCGGCGTCGCGTATTTAAATTAAAAAATAGAGAATTTTTCTATTTATTTAAATGCCCATAAATTTGAAAAATCATATCCTTACATAGAAAAATTACAAAAAAAAAATAAAAATATCTTAATGCTCAGTGAACAGAGGAAAACAATGTGGAAGTGGTTTGAAGTTTATTTGATCCATATTTTATTTTTAATTAATTAACTACTATTCTAAGTATTTTGATTCTCCATGCATTCAAATATTTCACCATGGCTTGATATTTAGGCATGTTGTTGCCTCTATCATGCAGGACATTCCCTAGTTTTTCCAAAGTTAGAGGAGACCCCTGGACAGAGATTCATATTTTTCAATTTTATGTCTCTGATTTGGAAAACTAATTATAATAATTATCAAGTTACTTAGAAAAATCCAAGAAATTTTTGGTAGGTTCATTGTGACCAAGGAGCCTTAGCAATAATTTGTCATGGGCTAAGTCATTAAGAACACACCTAATTTTCACAAAATCCTAAAGCACCAAGACAATTAATTTGGAAGAAATAAACATCTAAATAACTTTATTTTAATTCTCTATTGTAATTTAAAGTTTAGACGACTCCCAATAAAAATTTCAAAACATTTGGAGTTCATTTGAAATCCTAATTTGATTTTTCAAGTCAAATGAAATTTTTAACACTTAAAATAATCATAATAATTAAAATAGAACTCAAAAATTTATGAAATTGGTTTTTAGAGCTCTCTGTGACTAGAGGAATTTTATAAGAAGAAAATTTTTATTAAAATAAAAATATCATTTTTAAGCATATCTTAAATATTTAAATAATAAAAAATTATAAAAAATCACAAAATTAATAAAATCAATAAAAATGTTCTAAATTATTTTCTAAACCCTTAGGAGCAATTAGAATATTTTTACTAATTCTCTAAGTGAAGATATTGAATTTTGAAGCTTAAACCATTTTTTTAAAGGCTAAAAAAGATTTTCCTTAATTTCTCACTAAAATAATTCTAATAATTCAAAAAAAATTATAAAAATATGAAATCTATTTTCCTAGGTTTTTTGACCTCATAGAGATTTAATAAAAAGGTAAAACTTAATTTTCCTCATTAAAAATATTTAATAATTAGTTAATACTTGAGAAATTAAAATAATTATGATAATTCAAATAAAACTTTCTAAATCATGAAATTTAGTCCAAGTAGTTCTCTTGTCTATGTGTACCTCCAGTAAACATTTCAACTGATTAGGCTTTGCCTTGGTCAAGTTATTATATTTTCTTTGAAAAATCCTATTTTTGCATGTAAATAATTATATAAATTAAATTAAATTTTAAAAAATCACATTTTGTCCTTTGATGTCTTGATTCACCCATGAGTGAGGTACAATAAAAATTCCAAACTCATTTGAATTAAATTTGATGAATTATGGAGTGATAGAGCCTTAGGGCAAAGGTATAATTTTAGAAATTTGGTCTTAATTAATATTTAGGCTTAATTCAAGAAAGAGAAATGGGCAATTTTTTATCTTAGTTAACATGTTCAGATGATTTAAACATATGGAATTATGTGGTAGAAACCAATTTCACTATTCTTAATCAAAGGATAAATTTGCAATTTCTTAAATTATTAAAATTTTGAAGATCTATTAAATTAAATGATCTTAAACTTAGGGGTATGCTTTTGGATATTAATAACTCAATAATTTAATAACCCTATCTCATGTTCAAATGACATTCAAACATTTTGATGATGAATTACTATCACTTAAAATTCAATTTCTTTCAGTAATTACTAAAGCATCCATCAGAATCTTAAGTGCTTAGTAGTGACCTAGGCTAAATCAAATTTGGTTAAATGAGGATTAGAAAAGAGAATGTAAATAGAAATTAAGCACATTTAAAACACTACAAGCCCAAGTTAAAGCTGAAATTAAGCATGGACCTGCTTCTTCCTCCCAAACTTTATGATACCTCAGAGATCTACTAAACTTAGTATGTTTTGCTTAATGAAACCATAGTCAAATGAATTAATAGGGGCTCACCAAGATATGGTTTAGGATTTGGTAGATCACTAAAACCAGATTTCCTCGCTTTACATAAAATGCTCTAACATGTGTTTTGAGTTTCAGTTGAAGATGACGGGAAAACCATCCAAGTACGCTTTTATTGTAATTTACTTTACATGCATTTCTAGATATAGTTTAGGATAGATACAGAGTTTGAGGTATAGTTTTCTTTCATCTAAACTATGAGAAATATGGGGTCAATTTGATTTCATATTTTTCTAAATTATATATACATATGTAAATTAAATGTCCTTTCAAAGCGAGTGATGGGATTTCGATTATGGCAGCTGGGAGCTTCCAACGAGCAACTCCTCACCTATTTAGTGTCGACCACACCTGCAATATTTTAGAGTTAGGTTTCAAAAGAAAATAGAACCTTCAACGGGTAAACCTTTTCTTTATTTATTAATTATTTTCTTTCACCGTATAATTTCAATTTTTCAAGCTTAATCTTTTAAAAATCTAAGTTTGGGGGGAAAAAAATTCATTTTTAAAGAAAGAAACTTAAATTTGTCCTCCATTAGCTGTATTTTAAAATTTTCAATTTAACATGACCTGTGGTAGTAGAGCCTAACTTATGATAACTATATTTTTGTTTCTAAATATAAAGTAAGCTTAAGTAAAAACTTCCAAAAATAAAGGTTAATTCTAGAGATTAGGATATTTGTTATGAGAGAATAAATCTATGCTTTTCTATTTTAAGTAAAAGAATTTGTATTTTTGAAATGTTAAGGATCTTAGAATTTCATGTAAGAAGGAAAGAATAAAACTTTATGAAAAATCTTCAAAGCTGATATGAATTCATAAAGTGAGAGAATGTGAAAAGTTTTTAACTTTAAGAAGACGATAGTGAAGTTTGAAATCATTAAAGGCTATCCAGATATAGTAATCCTCCCATAAAAATAGAAAAAAAAGGGAAAGGATTGAAAGTGAGCCTAAAAGAAAAAAGAGAAAAATAAATATGCGATGAGAAGCTTGAGGAGATGCCTAATCAAAAATTGGCTTCACTTAAATCAACTTAAGGAAGAGGCTTGGCTACATTCTCTAAACTTATATTCAAGTATTAGCATATTTACTAGTAAAGTTTTCATGAAGTTCTTTTTCATATGGATACTCTAAGTGGCTTCAATATTACAATTTGCAATATTTCTTAAAAAGAATAAAAAATCAGAAATCTTAGACTTGACTGTTAGATACTCTTATACCTTTAGTAATAACTTGAGTTTTATTTAAATCTTTTTTAAGTTATGCTATGAGATTTACTAAACCAAAATATGGAAATCTTAAAGTTCAATTCTTTACTATAAGTCGTATTTTTATGTAGTAAAGGAGTTACTTGAGGTCAAGTAACATTTAAGTTTGGGAGATTTTGATGCAAGAAAAATATATGCATTTTTAGACCTATATTTTATACTCATTTTTTGTAATATTTCACTTTAAAGGAAGGTATTTTTCATATTTTATTAAATTTTGATGATTTTTAGCACTTGAAGCAAAAAGGAAGCAAAAAGGATGGAATTTGGAGTCAAAATGACCTTTTGGAAGAAAAACTCAGCGCCGATGGCACCAACATGAAGGAGGAGTCCGGAACAGCAGGGCTGCTGACAGCGCCAGACTCGGCATTGACGGTTCCATTTGACAGAGAGCACAAGAAATAAGTCCGACCACGGGCACCGACAGCGCCATCATGGGCGTCGACGGTGCCATTGTGGGCGTCGACGATGCCAATGTCGGTGCTGGGAAAAGTTCTAGAAGATTTGATGAATTTGGATGCTTTTTGAAGAGTTATAGGATACACCTCTTGGAAAACTGACATTATTCTTATTTAGAGCAAAAATTGATCAGAAAAAGGGGGCTACTCTGTTATTGAGTTGTATGGAGTGTTCCATTATGTGTATTATTTACTGTGGTGAGTCTAAGTGTGATTTCTCCTAAGAGTTGTTAGAGAGTAAGAGAAGTGAGAGATTTCTTCTTTCCTACATCTTTGAAGACAAAATCAAGAGTCTTGTAAAGAGAGAAGGAGTCCCAAAGAGGCTACAAGGGATTTTCTTTGAGGAAGAGTTAAAGATAAGTTGTGTTTGTTTATTATTGTTGTATAGACTTTCTTTTATTCAAGAAATTCTTATTTTATCACATCTTTCTCATGAGGTCAGAGTAGTATTCTTTGTATTTCTTCCTACTCTGAGATATGGTGAAATGAGGAGATACTTTGGATGTGCCAATTTTAAAATAAAAAATAATTACGATGGTTTTTCACTCCGTTCTTAATTTACTTTTCGATTTGGCTAATTGAAATGTTAACATTTTTTGTGAAACATACTATCTAGAAAATGGAGTATAAGTTTTACAAAAAAGTGAGAATCATGTTTGATTCCGTGAAGGAATGTTTTGTTCATGGAATTGGGTTCAAATAAATAGGGAAATATATATTATTGGGCGAAGAATTGGAGATTCTAGGGTGACACATTCAAATCCCCAATTTGGTCTTAGTGTTTAAGAACTAAAGTGAGAGTTGACCTTCAGGGGAAGAGAAGTGGGAGCTCTAGAGTGAGAGCCAGTATCCTCCCAGCCTAACCACGGATTTAGAGGCTAAACTTTAGATCAACCAATGATTCTCTATTACACTTGACTAAGCGTAGATAATTAAAATTGCTCCTATTTGGCACAATACAAATTCAAACCATTTATCTCTTTAATTTAACCAAAAACTCGTTTTAGTAGGAAAGATTATATCTTATATTAGATAGCTTCATCACAAAAACATAGTTTGGTAGTTATTTTTTAGCTTTGCTTTACAATTTTGCTAATAGTTGATAATTTAGTTCTAATGACACCTTAAATATTCAAAATTATTGTAGTAGATTTTCTTTATTGTTGTGAATTTTCTAATTTAATTTTCCATTTTGAATTTTAACCTTCCTTGTGGGATCGATATTTGGGGCTTAAATAGAAATTCTTTTACTACTTGATAATGATACATATACTTGCATAGAATCCCAACAAAAATTGGTTGAATTTTTATTCATAAAATAACGAACCAAGTTTTTGGCGTCGCTGCAAAGCAGAGTTAACTTTATTAATTTTAAACAACTATAATTTTGGGGATCAAACATCGATTGCAGAATCGGTGGTAATGATTGTAGTATCAACTCTGCTTCCCAAGCGGAACCTGACGGGAATGCGAGCGGGCAACATTTCAGTTGATCTTTGAGGTCGTATGATAGATCTGACATCTCTTAGAATTTCTTTCTTCTTTTGAGGGGATACTGCACATTCCACTCATTTAAGTAATTCACTTACTGAACAACCCCCTTTGGTAGCTAGTATCTGGAATATTGTACTGACTCTGGCGATAGGAGGGGGCTTCTTCTTCTCTCCACCATGTCCATTAGGTGACGGTAAAGTAGCAGCAATCTTCTGAATACTTTCATGCCCATTGATGTCCATTAAGGGATGGAACCTACTCCCTCGTAGAAGCGAATAAGTCTCCAGCAATCCTAGTTCGTCCTGATGAGGAATTTCATCAACAGACACCTTTCAAAAATATGGGCTTTATCAGCCTTTCAAACCTTTTGGCTGTGGTTTCTTCTTTGTTACCGAGTTAATGGCAAAAATTTTGAACTTGATCCAATTTCAAATACTGACGGTGGGACGGTAAATCCTTCAATTATATATTCAATAACCATGACCTCTTTTCCCTTAGCATAAACAAGAACAACATACTTGATAGGTGTTATGGTGATAGTAGTCTTTACCTTCTTATAAGAAAGTAAATCCCGGGGAAAGTTCAGGTTGAACACAGCAGATGGCTCCTGAACTTCCATAGCTACAACTTTCATTATGAAAAAGGGAGCCTTTCCAAGCATGACTTCAAGTTCATCAAATCTGGCTTCAAACGTAATGGTGGAAGCGACATTATAAGCATCACAGCTAGTTGGCAAGCTGCAAGAGAAAGTGAGCGTAGGAACACCATTGCATCAGCTTCAAAAAGAAAGCTCCTGGAGTTAGTTATTTGGCCAACACTTTGTAACACTAGTGAAAACACTAAAAATTAACAAAGGACGATTGTAGGCTGGGCAATCTTTATTCAACTTTTAATTTGTGAAAATCTTAAAATTGAGTAAAAGTAGTTTGAAAGTAGAAGAATTTAATTAAATAAGAAAAGTTAAAGAGCAAGCGCAACATAACACTATTCACTTTAATTCACAAATTAGCAAACCAAAGTTGAAAGGACACAAATTGAACTTGCTATATTTTTTTCTAAAATTGTCAAGTTTTCTAATGTGTCAAGTTATGATGTCAAATCAAGTGCTCCTAAGATTATGGTTATCCAAATATCATGGGGGATGTTAAAGTTGATTAGATCAACACTGGTTAGGATCCTGCGGTTCCCTCATTTCGGAACCATTTTTTCTTCGGATTCACTTAGACCAAATGAATTTACTAAACTAAATTCAATAAGTTCCATACTTTCATTTATACCATGAGAAATTTTTTAGCAACCGTAGGGTATTTCCTCCGAGGGATTCCCGATCATCCGATAGAGGCATTTTAATTTAGTTGCAATTTTTCTTTTTGTCATTAAATTTTGAGTTGTCTTATATTTTAACTATCATGGCGGTGAATTTTATCTTGTTTTGAATTTTGAATTTTTGTTTTGGTTTCAGTTTTGTGGTTATCCTAAAAGTTCCAGTTTTGACATGCATGGCGATCTTGTTATTTAGCATGCAAGTTTATAGGCAGGAAGCAAGAGGCACAGATAAATAAAAGTAAATTGTAATGAAATAACTTTAAAATATACCTGTCAATTTTTCCCGCTCCACCATAAAAAATGTTACTCTTTTGCAACATGTATATAATCTTGCAGAAATAAATTGCAAGAGTAGATGAAGGTGTATCTAATAGACTTTGAACTATGATTTATTGAGTCCCAAAAGATCTTAATGGACAATTTTAGAAAGAAATATAGCAAGTTCAATTTGTCCTTCAAAATATGTAAGAGATTATAAAGTGTTCGGAGAATAACCCTGAATTGCTTAAAGGTGCCTTAAAATATTTAAGTTCATTTTGATATAATCATATTGTTCTACTAATCATCCCAGGTTAAATTAAAATTACCTCATTACTTGGTAAACTTTGACATTTTAATTGTTCGAGGAATGTCCCTAAGGAAAGTTTCAGTCATTAAAGACTTTTGTACCCACCACTAAAGCTGGGCTTGTAGTGCTAATCATCAACCATGTTATCCTCTAAATCCCATCAAACGAATAAAATATCAAGCCTAGATCACAATAAATCTCTTTAATAAATATAACGGAAAAAAGATTGGCAAATATTATAATTTCAATTTAGGTGATATGGATTCTTATTAAAAGAAGTCAGCTCATCATTAATTGTCGACTTAATCATAAGTGAAACATCATCTCCTTAGCTTAAACACATCACATGGAAATCATTTGATTTTGATTAACTTTGAAATCTGGTAATTTAGATAGTTCATAATTTTATTCTTTTTATAGAAAAGGTGGTAAGTTGGTTTCTACCTTTTACCCATTATGTTTCAATCATCCAAACATGTTAGTTAGAATCAAAATTTCCCTTTCCCATTGGTTAATCCTAAATTTTAATTAAGGAACCAAAAGCCTAAAATGACCACTTTACCCTTAGGGCTCTTGACCTCATAACTTATGAAGCATAATTCAAGTGGCTTGAGAGATTTTAGAGTACCCTATCTATGGAGTAGTTAAAATATCAGAGGAGAAAAATGTGGTTTTCAAATTTTAATTTAAATAATTATTATTTAAAAAATAGGATTTTCAAAATTAATTTATTTAATGAATCGAAATATTTTTTTTGGTTTATGAGAAAAGTATTAGAGGTTCCCTTAGATGAGAGAAAACAATTAGGCAAAATGCTATGATTTTCTAAATTAAGTTTTAATTTAATTTTGTAATTATTCATTATTTTTTAAATGATTTAATCAAATGGAAAAATATGTTTTAATTACCAAAAAAATATTTTTTCTTTTTTTTAAACCTCCTTGAGTCTAGAGAACTCAGAGAAATAAATTTAATATTTTATAAATTTTTAATATATTTATTATAATTATTTTATTGATAAAATAAGGAAAATAAATTTTTAAGCCTTTGGAAATTTACTTTTAACTTAGAAAATTAGAAAAAATATTTTAATAAGTCCCAAGTGATCAAGGAACCATTAGAATCATTTTGAAATTATTTCTGTGTTTTTGAAAATTTTTAATTATTTTTAATTGTTTTAATTCAAAAAAAAGCTCAAAAATCAAATATTTTATCAAAAATTACTTTTATTTTTCTTATGTGCTCCTAATCACAAGAAACTCAGAAAATCACTTTTTATAATTTTCCTAAGTGTATTTAATTTAATATAATTATTTTTGTAAAAAAATACAATGTTTCTTAAAATATCAACTTTAGTTATTAAACTTAATCAAACAATTCTCAACTTTTTATGGTTGCTTAAAATGATTTTGTCCCACTATCTGGAATTGTTTTTGTTGATTTTTTATTAAAATTTAATTAAAAAAAATTAACACAAGATATACACATTTATTTAATTATGGAAATTTACAAAATTATTTAAACCCTCATAATATTTTTTCTAAGTTTTTCTGCCAAAAAAAACCTACTAAAATTTGTTCCATAATTTTTTAAGAAGAGTTTTAATTTATATAATTAAATTAAGCTAAAATAGCCATCTTAGCTTGAAAATTAAAGTTAGAAACACAGATGTGTCCTCTGTCCCTTGAAAGATTAGAAAACATAGCATTTACCATGAGGAACAAACCATCAAAATTTCAAGCCATGGTGAGCAATGCTTAGCCATAATGAATTGAAATACCATAGAGAGTATTTAATTAATTAAAAAAGAAAGAGTTGTCAAATAATTTTTATTTTTAGTCCACATAATTCTCCACTATTCACTAAGCAAGTCGGTATTTTTAATTAATTTTTGTGATTTTTCTATAAAAGGATATGAATTTTTGAAGTTATAACATTTAAATCAATCCAGAAAATACATATTTTTCTACTTAAACACGCGGCGCCACCTCAACCTCGGTAGATTCGAAGTCTCAACACGGAGCTCTGTTATTTGACGCTGCCAACCATGTAGCCGCCTTGTCATCCCGCCTTTCGTTCCATCGTCTCTTCCAACGTGATCTCAACCATCCATGAAATAAACGTGTGATCGAATGACATTCGTTGATCGTCCCCAAGTGACCTAGCCTGTAAGTTATTCACACTAAAACTTTATGATCTTGAGCTAGACTCAACCAAATGACTTCAGTTTTTCTCTTACACTTCATCTACTCAAAATGAATATATCTATACGGCATATACGGTATGAAAAATAGTAAATACGTATGGAGAATCAAATGAAGCTTGATTTAGGGTTGAGGCTCAATACCTATATATGACAGGGTAGGCCTCAATTACATGGTTATAAAAACTTTGATTTTGTCCAAAGAACCTCCAGATGAAGTCCTAGGCCCTGGTAAATTGTTTATGTATGATTTCAATCAAAGTGGATTTCAAGTGTTGATCAAAGTTTATGTTAGGGGCTCTCTATGATGGGGTTTTTGTGGGGAATCAACTCCTCTCACTTAGAGGATGGTATGTGCACATTCAATTGGAGTTTGAAGGAATGTGGAGCTGTGGGGAAATCTGTCTTGGTTTTCCCTGAATTTTAAACTCAAAATTAAGCTCTCATATGGGAATCCAGAGGTAGAAAATGGTGAGCTTGAGCTTATGAGTTCTTGGAGAGTGTCTGCAAGGAATTGGGCAGACTCTCCCCAAGGAAGTTGGCTTGCCTTATGTTTTGGCCATTGGAGAGGAGTTTAAATAAAATTTCATAGGGTGGCTAACAGGGCCAATTAGTGAGTGTAAGACAATTCCTATGTGGTTGGTTTAAAAGTGTCAAAGCCAATTGGAATTCACCAGCTGAGATGGGTGAGTTTGGGATTTGGATGGAGGCATGTGGCACTCTTTGTTTTGGTTTTTCCCTGCGACTAGGGTGGCTGGTCAGTGTAGGGGAGGTGCTCAGGCAACCAGGTGTGCCAGGGGGAGTTTATTTATGCTTAACTCCTAATGGTATGGCATGATGGCAAGTGTATTTTTGTTTAGGCCTAAAAAAAGATAAGATCACTTAAATCAAAGGACCATTGGTCCATGGATCCCATAGCGTGGGCTAGCTGAGTCTAGCTTGGTCACTAGTGTTAAGAAGTTGGATTTAGAAGCTTTGGCTTGATCAATTTGGCATGGCTTGGTCAATTTTGATGCATGGGTTTAATTTGGGTCAATTGGCATGAAGTTGGGTTTGGGTTGGGCTAGCCATGACATTTAACTCAATTGATTAATCAAGATGACATAGATGATTTTCAAAAAGAATTTGGAAAAGATTTGGAGTAATTTTGAATCTATTTGGAGGTTCATTTTGAAGGAATTTGGGCATTTTATCAAATTGGGGATGTTGAGTTAGACTTGGGTTTAGGTTAGGCTAGAGTTGAGCTAAGTCCAAATTAAGGGTTCAAAATGGTCTAAGGGGATATTATGAAGAGTTTTAACATTAATTGGGTGTCAATTTTAGGATTTGGGCATTCAATTTGGTGACATTTGGAGACATGGCTAAATTAGGGCAAAATTGGGGATTTTGGGCTAAGTTTATTTTGAGTGAAGTTGAGGCTTTAACAAGGCAAATTGAAGGTTAAATTTGATATGAGGGAGTGTTTTAAAAAATTTATAATGCAAAATTGGGGCAATTGGATAGGTTTGGAGGTTCAATTGAGTGAAATTTGGGTTTTGGGTCAAATTGGGGCTTGTTGATCTGGGTTGGAATTGGATTCAAATATGGGTCAATTGTGATAGGATTTTGTTTCAATCAGGCTTTTACATGATTAATTTGAGTTTATAATTGAAAAATGGGAAAATATGGATCAAATTAGTGGACATTAGGGGTATATTGGGGTGATTGGGCCTTTAAATGTAATTTGGGGCTTTTGGTCAAAATAGGTCAAATTGGTCAAATTAGGCTCAATTGAAGGGTCCAAATTGGTTTTGGGGACATTTGAAATGATTTTGAAGGTTTTGGGACAGTTTGAGACACTAAGGGTATTTTGGTAATTTTGGTAATTTCGGGGGTTTTGGGCAATTTTGGTGGTTTGAAATGATTCTTGAACAAATTTGGGTATTTTAGGTGAAATTGGGAATTTTGATCAAACTTAGGGTTTGGGGGTGTTTTGGTAAATTGGGTAGATTTGGGGGCAAAAGGCTAAGTTAGGTATTTTGGTGAAATTTAGGTACCAACCACCCTATTTGAGCTATGGACCAATGGAATCTCCATTTGGGTCCTCTTTGTACTGGTCTTATCTAAACCCTAGCCTAGGGTTAGAGGGTCTGGGGGACCATCCACATGAGTCTCCCAAAAGATCAAGGGATCAAAGTTAATCATTTTTGGGTTTAGGGTTGTGAGTGGGGTGTAATGTGCAAGTGTGTGAGTGAGAGCAACCAAGAACACACCACCAGAGGGTTCACCATGAGTCTAAGCAATCCTATGGGAGCTCTCCTTGAGCTCCCTTATAGTGGTCCCACCTATTAAGTGCTAGAGGTTAGGACCAGTATATGGAACTTCAAGTTTAGTAAAGAATAGTTTACAATTTCTAATGGTGAAAATTTCTTTCTAGTCCTCCAGGAATAGTCAAGAGGAAAGTCTTATGGCTAGACCCTTGGCTACTAAAGAGGAAAAACTAAACCTCAACCAAAAGTTAAGTCAACATAATTTTATACTCCCTCCCTCATTGAATCACAAAAAGGTGATTGTACTACTTAGATAGAACTAATTGAACATAAGAGGAAGACTGTGGACATTATACTTGAATGTGGGGTACGGTAATCTGAGTATTTTTTTGGATAATTGGTATCTATTTTGACCTCTTCTTAATAAATATCAGGGCTAATCGAATTTGTAGTTGCAAGTTAAAGTTTTTTGAGTGGATTACAAATGGGTTTTGAACAAATTGACTATAATTATCCAAATGGATGGTCTGAGGGATATTAATAAGATTCCTTCCGACAAGCTCATTAAGGATCAAATTATATTTAATAGAGCTGCCAACATTTATATATCAAAATACATTTATCTAACTACTTACATATACAAAAATAGCTTGGGATGTGATTTAGAACAAAATCCTCAAATCTTCTAAATCCTACTCCGAGACCTTTACACAATCTTGTTGCCACTGATGATATTCTAAATTTGAAATGCCTCATATTTCCATAATTTTTTTTCTTATGATGGAAAAAGGAAGATAACTTTAGAAATAATTTTCTGGACTATCATTTCCCTACTAGTATTTGTAGTTTCTTAGTAAAATGTTTTCCTCTCTAGTCTTCCAGTGATGATCATCTCCCTCTAGTTGATTGTTTAACTAAATGGATAGGAGCTATCCGGCTTATAACAAATATGAAGTGCATGATTGCTTTCATCATAATGTGGTTCATTTGTATCCTTAAGAATGCACTTAAACAATATAATACACTAACAAATACTGATAGAATTATTCTCCAAATAAAATATTATATGTAAAAAGCGGTTCTTAATTGGAATCTAAGATCTAGGCGGGTGTTATGTTTGAAAAATGTGTTGAAAAAAATTAATCTTAATATTAATAACATGTCCATCTAACATACTCATTTGTTCTTTTGGAGCAAAAATATTGGAAATTGGTTGAAATTCAATTTGTACGAGATCTTTTCTAAAGAACAAGCATGGGTTACCATATTTAATGGTCTTAATACACTTGGTATAGACAACCCGGACATGGAAAAGATTGTCAGTCTAATCCAATAACACTAGTTGCATGTAACACTTCTACTTCAAATATTTTCCTTTGCTGAAATATTTCTAAACTTCATTGATTTATATGCCTAACATCTCTTAGATTCAGTCGTAATAATTATCTGTATAGGAGATCTTGGTCATTTGTTCTTACTTTAGAATAATGAGAATAATGATGAATGGGGTGATTCATTATTATTGATAAAATTTTTAGTAGCCATGTTGGGTCGAATACCATCATGATGAAATGGTTTCAAGCTTCCTAACTTGGGATGTTGGTTATTCTCACCTTTTTTATTATTCATCAAAACTTTATCTCTTGTTTGAGTACATTGTACTTTTAAAGCCATTAATGATTTTGTAATTGTTATTAAATAGGTACTCTATTTAGTGGGATAATCATTTCCTTTAGTTATGATAATTCACCTTTTACCTTATGAATGACGAGTTTTTGAGCATTGATAGCCTTATCGAGATATCTGAGGTTTTTACCCAATAGAATCAAAGTTGAAGCATGCAACTTGTAATTGTGTGTCTATTAGAAGTATCCTTGAGTGTTTTCCTTAGAAGACGAGTTATACCAAGAATCTCTACCTTTTCTTAACTTTAACACTTGAAAATATGAATTCTCGTGAGAATTTTAGATGGTGTAAATCTTATTGGTCTTATATCACTAAATTTCATTTATTTTCTCATTCAATAAATTCTCTTATAGATGAATAGCTGTTTCATTATCATTCAATTTTCCATTATCAACAAGTAATAAATGATAAAAAAGCATATGCTATCATTCAAATGAATGCATCCATGTGTAATACACAAAACCGCATCACCATTTGACTTCATCAATGATGTGGATTAATGAATTATCTATCATCGTAAAGATTGATGGCAGGAAGAAATTTTTTTTTTATTTGATATAATGCATTGTAATACTATTCGGAATATTTTCAAGTCACTTGGAATGATAACCTTCTGACATATTAGCTGCAGAACATGATATTTTTACAACGCCGCCTTTGATTTGCTTGTCCAATTTTCTCTATATGTTTTAGCCTTCGACCTTTTAATTACTCTTAAATGATTCTTTGTTCTATATCATATGATGCATTATTTAGTGTATGAGAAAAGTAATTTTTTTTTTTTGTTTTTGCACTAAAGTATTTTTTTTTTCTTTAGTTGGAATGAAAATTTATTATTTTTATTCATTTTGTTTCACGTTCCATTGTCTCAATTTTGGTATTATTCATTTGCTAAAATAAATGGTTTGTACATGATATACTCTTTTCTTAAATGTGAATATGAATGTTGAAGCTTTTGGAGATGTACGATAAAACTAAGAAAAAGACAGTGTCATTTGGTTTCCAAGAGATTACGTCTTGGAAACTCAACACTATATGTTTTTGGCAGGAAATCTAGTTAAATGTTTTAATTATTTAAATAAATTTTGGTTAGTATAATGTATTGCAGGTTGGGGATCTGTCGATGGATGAAAATCCGTTCAGAATCCAAACAATACTTTGATTTTAAAAACATTGCTTTAGTTTTATATTTTAAATCGTAAGATTAAGTAAAATATATGCTTAAACATGTGTTTTGGGATATATATTATATTGATTTCAAATTAATCCTCCTTTAAACATATTTAGTGGATTGCACAATCAACGGCAACTTTAACATTATCTTGTTCGTAGAGGTGATGTCGCACTACTGCGGTTTTGAATTGCAGGCTGGTGGATGACAATGCTTTCATATTTTCTAAAACAATAATTTCCGAATCTAAGCATTTTCTCCATGGGGACAAATAATCAGCTTGAATCAAATGAAATAGCGAGAAGCAGATGTGGCCGTTAACTCTTGAAGATTTAGGCAAAAGAACATGTTAAGTGTTAAGTTCTTTGATATGCTTGTGTTGGACATAGAAATGAAAGGTAAATTCAAAATGAAGTGCAACTCGGTCATATCAAATTTTGAATTTCTTGATTGAAATACACCCATATGCCCTGATATATGGATTTAGCTTTAAAATAGAAATATAAAATTAAGAAGTACTTTTGATTTCATTGATAACTATAATGTATACCCAAAAATGTTTTTTTATGAACATTGATACAATTTAACGGTCCATATCACAAGAAGTTAAAAGGCTTCGTGAGTCTGATTGGTTGTAGACCGCCAACCAAATGACAGCTAGCAGACCGAATGGCAGAAGACTACCGAAGGATTGTCCATTGACTGAAGGTCAGTCTGACAATCAAAATGTCACCTAAGCCAATAAGGGAAAGGCATCCACGCCAACCACCAAACAAAGGGCTTTTCACCATGCAAGCTCATGAGTATCGATTTGAGACTCTCTCAACAACTCCCCTAAAAACAATATTCAAAGACCACCAAGAAACATGCAAGATTATCAGGCACCCTAAGATCGATCGAATATCTCTGAGGTTCCCAGAGCGAGGGCTAACTAGAATCAAGAAAAAATAGCCGACTGACGCAAGTCAAGTTGACCAACCTGTCAACTACTGAATAGAAGTTCCAGGCACATAAAATATGCTAAAATAAATTATAAAACGATACGACATGGCAAAAGAGAGTAAAACCATAAAACGGTCCTAATGAACCAGGGCTAAGCTTGTAATATTATAGTTTATCATTTTATCCTCTAAAAAACATGGACCATAGCATGTATTAGAGGATTTTTATACCTCTTTAGGCTTTAGACCACTTTAAGCTCTTCTGTATCGAGTCATACTCTGTGAGGAGAACTCTCTCCTCTTCTCTCTTATCACCCAAGTTACAAATTATAAAATGGGCTGAGGAATAGCTCAGTTCGCCATTACAGGTCAAGTTTGCGTGTACTCACTCCTTATCTCTCCCTCTAAGTCCCTCTCTACCTCTCCCCCATGGTTCCAACTGCTCCGATCATTGGTCATGCCTCATAAGAAAAATCTGAATTTAACATCCTAAAAGTACGATGAACATATGTTGACCTAATTTTTTGTTGAGATCTAGTTTTTTGCCTTAGGAGCCTAGGATCTAGTCATAGGACTTTCCTTTTCACTAGTCTTAGAGGACTAGTGATGGTACCTGATACACCTAAAATATATAGTATTTTTATACACATTTTTAAACCTTTTCGAGATATTGCGCTCATTTTGAAGAGTTGTGAAGGCACCTCCTGGAGATTTATAAAAGATGAAAGTTGAGACTTTTAAAGTTTGCTTGAAAGTTTTGAAAAGTGTCGGAACGGAGAGAGTTTTGGAGAGATTTTCAGGCACCATAAATTTACTTTATCCTTTTTATTTTTAGTTTTATTGTGTGAGTCAAGAGTGTTGTGAAAGAGAAGAGATTCAAAGGAACTTTGAGAGTTTGGTGGAGGATTTGAGATAAGTTTTAATCTTTTGTTTTGAACTACTTTTGGTTTTAATCGAGACTTTTTGCTGGTTTGACAATGATTTCTACTTTTAAATTAAAGAATGGTTTTGTTTTCTCCATGAATTTTGAGTACCTTTCTTTATCTTTCTCCTTAAAATGTTAAGTAATTAAAGTTTGGATGAAAGTTGTGGAGAGTATTGATCTGTAGTGTTGGAAGAAGTTGAGATAATTTAAATCTATGTACTACATTTACTTCTTGATTTGGTCTATCCAGATCTTAAAATTCACTGTGAGAACATGTAAGAACCAGGCTGGTATTATCTCAGTCAATAATTGAAAAGAATCACATGATGTTGTATGAATAAGAATGTAATTCGTATGATTTAATGCAAATAAATAAGGAAATAAACTTTGAAGGGTGTAGAGTTAGTGTGACAGGTTAAAACCCAACTTGGTTTATTGCTTTGGGTTCTGATACGAGATGTTAGCCCCCAGGTGGAGGGAATCAAGGGAACTCTAGAGTGAGAGCTGATATCTTCCCTGCCTAGCTAGTCTTCAGAACTATTCAAACTTTAAATTAGCCCATATTCTTTATAGCATCTCTAGTAAGGGTAAAGAATATTATTGCTCGTATTTGGCACAACACAATTTGTATACTTCCACGATAGAATTCCTATACTTATTTTTGATTCATGATAAGAAGAAAGATATTTTCATATCAAGTGCTTCTCTTTTTCATAGACTCAAGTTATCTTTAGAAGTTTTATTGTTTGTCAAAATATTGAAAATACCAAAAAGAGTTGAATTTTACTTCTTGAGAAAATATCTATAGTTTAAGTAATTATCTTTTTAAAAATAGAAAGCTTGTGCATATAACATATTTCCCTGTGGGTTCAATATTCAAGTCTTATTCAAAAAGTCATATATTACTTGATAACGATACGTATACTTGCGTAGTATCCTAATATATATAAATTAAAAAGTTAAATTTTTATTTTCTCTAGGATCAAGTTTTTGGTTCTGTTGTAAAGTTAGATATCATAAGTGAAAAAGATCATTAAAGTCATTGTTATAATGTGCACATAAGCAGTAATTGGGGATCAAGTTTTTGACGTCGTTGCCCAGGAAGATTTCAAAAAGTAACTGAAAGTAAAAAATTCTATTTTTAGAAAGTCTTATTTAAACTTTTAAAACGCTTTTTTAGGAATATTTTATTATAGTATTTTATTTCATGTTAGTGTTTGCATAGTTCATGTTTTGAAGGACTAGTGCCCTACGATTCTGAATTAGAGAGAAATGTTAAGAAAATAAAAAAAACCAAAAAAATTAAAAATTTTGAAAAATCTAAAAAAATTATAGAAATGGCAAACCAAAATGATCCAAATGCTGAAATTCATCAATAATTTAGACATTTACAAGATTATGTCAACCCTGCAGTAGATGAACTTCATTGTAGTATTCAAAAACCTATTATAGTTGTTAATTTGTTTAAACTTAAACTAGATGAACTTTATTGTAGTATTCAAAAACCTAATGTAGTGGCTAATTCATTTGAGCTTAAACCATCCAAATGATATCAAATAATCAGTTTGGGGGATCACCAACTGAAGATCCAAATTTACATCTTGTCATTTTTTTAGAATTGTAAGCTACATTTAAATATGATGGTGTATCAGATGATGTCATAAAACATAGGTTATTTCCTTTCACACATAAGAATAAAGCTAAGATGTGGTGGAATTCGTTAGCACTTGGATCTATCAGAACTTAAGGTGATTTAGCACCAAAATTCTTTGATAAATATTTTCCACCATCAAAAATTGCGAAGCTTAGAAATGATATTACACCTTTTAATCAGTTTCAAGGGGAATCTATTTATGAAGCATGGGAACGATTTAAACAACTCTTAAGAAAGTGTCCACACCATGATTTAATAGATTGGTTAATAAATCAAACTTTTCATAATGGATTAGCTGGATCTCTTAGATTTATTATCGATGTCGTTGTTGGTGGTACGCTGATGTCAAGACCATTTCATGACGCTTATAATTTAATTGAAGAAATGGCTACCAATAATTTTCAATGGCCTTTTGAGTGGGTAAATTTTAATAAAGTAGCTAATATTCATGAATCTGATGCATTTACAATGTTAGCAAATCAAGTTGCTGCAATTTCAATGAAATTAGACCATTTTGGAATGAATTTTTCTCAACCAATCTCCATGCTTGAAGAGAACTCATTCGACCAATTGGTAGATTCCTAAGCATCATTAGAAACTTTGAATGTCATAAATAACAAGCAGAATAAACCATATTCAAATTATTATACCCCAGGTTGGAAGAACCATCCCAACTTTAATTTGAATAATACTACGGGTGGTAATAATCAGCAGAACAGACAAGGAAACTCATTGGGAAAGTGGAACCAATGGAATAATAATAACTATAGATCCACTTATCCTCCAGGTTTTAATAGTAATCCACAATTTAAGGAGAAGAAGATATCTATAGAAGAAGTGGTGTTATAAATGAGAAATTAGTTACAAAGTCAAGGAGCTACAATTAGAAATATTGAGAATCAAATTGGACAAATTGCAAATTCATTAAGTAATAGATCCCAAGGAACACTTCCTATTAATACTAAAACAAATCTAAAAGACTAGAATAAAGAGCAAGTAAAAGCGGTTTAACTTAAAAGTGGAATAGAGTTGGAAGGTAGGGTCCAAAAAGAAACTTAAGTAGAGAGAGAAGAAACTGAAGAATCAAAAGAGGATGTTGTGAAAGATTATGAAATACCAATTTCTCCACTTAAAAATAACTTAAAAAAACTACCACCTCCATTTCCTTAGAGGCTTCATCAACAGAAGTTGGATAAGCAATTTTCAAAATTTCTAGAAATTTTTAAAAAGCTAACATTTAATGTTCTATTTGCTGAAGCCTTAGAATAAATACCAAGCTATGTAAAGCTTATGAAGAATATTCTCAACTGGAAAAGGAAGTTTGAACATAATGAGACTGTTGCACTTAGTGAGGAGTGCAGTACAATTGTTCATAAGAAGCTTCCTGAAAAGCTTAAAGATCCTGGTAGCTTTATAATTCCATGTGCGATAGGAGACAGATTTTATGGGAAAGCTTTATGTGATTTAGGTGCAAGCATTAACCTTGTGCAATTATCAATATTTAAAAGATTGGGATTAGCTACCGTAACTCTGTAGTTAGCAGATCATTCAATAACTTATCCTAAAGGAGTTATAGAAGATGTCCTAGTGAAAGTGGATCAATTTATATTTCCTGTTAATTTCATTGAGCTGGATGTGGAGGAAGATAAAGAGATACCTATCATTATGAGGAGACCTTTCCTAGCCATAGGAAGAGAAATCATAGATGTGCATTAAAGGGAATTAACTATGTGCGTCAATGGTCAAACTATTACGTTTAACATTTCAAGGTAAATGAAATATCTTGCAAAAGGTGAAGATGATGAATGTTATAGAGTGGATGTTATAAGATATCTGAGTGAATGTCATTTCAAAACTAATTATGAAGAGAAATTTGAATAAAAAGATTCAGAACACGAGCAAGAGGAGGAATTAGATCAATGTGAAGATCATTTTAAGGAAGATTCAAATTATGTTCGAGAAAGTTTTGAAATTTTGGATACGATAAAAAAAGATAAATCATTTTGTTCATCAACAGAAAAACCTCCAGAACTTGAGTTGAAATTGCTTCCTGATCATTTAAAATATGTCTTTTTAGGAGATTCCTCTAGTTTACTAGTTATAATTTCCTCAAGGTTAACTATGGAAGAAGAAGAAAGGTTGATGAAAATTTTGAAAAATTTTAAGGAAGCCTTTGGATGGACAATAACTGATATTAAAGTAACCAGTCCTTCAATTTTTACGCATAAAATACATATGGAAGATAATTGTAAATTCATGGTTGATCGTCAAAGGAGATTAAATCCTGCAATGAAAGATATTTTTAAAAAAGAAATTTTAAAAGTGGTTAGATGTTGGAATTATCTACCCTAGTTCAGATAGTGCATGGGTTAGTCCAATTAATTGTGTTCTTAAGAAAGGAGGAGTAACTGTGACTATGAATGAACATAATAAGTTAATACCTACAAGACAAGTCGCAGGGTGGGGAATATACAATGATTATATAAAATTAAATCTTACCACTAGGAAAGATCATTTTCCACTCCCCTTTTTAGATCAAATGCTAGATAGACTAGCTGAGCATAAATACTTTTGTTTTCTAGATGGATATGTGATACACTTAAATATATAGTATTTTTAGAAACATTTTAATATCTTTTTTTGAGATATTGTACTTTAATGGAAGGTATTTTTGTGTTTTTCATTCAGATACAGGTAAAAAGGGTGAAAAAGGTTTAAAAGAGTGAAGAAGGACCAAATTTTGAGCAAAAAAGGTGAAAGATGTGCAAGATAGTTTTAGCGCCTAAGCGCTAGATCCGACACTTAAGCGCCGGTTAAACAGAGAAGACAACACCTAAGCGCCAGAGGCCCGTGCTTAAGCGCAAGTGGCAGTTATTGGAAGAGTAAATTCGGTTTCTGCAATATTTGAAGAGGTTTTTGAGGAACCCATTAGCTTAATAGGTGGTTATAACCACCATGGACAAAAATTATCATAAAAGGATGCATCTCTTGTGGAAATACATTAAATCTGGGCATATTTTGATGAGAAACCAAGGCACCTTTTGGAAAATTATAAAAGAAAGAAGAGAGGACTTAGAAAAGAGTCCTGAAAGTGTTGAAAAGTTTTGAAAGTTCTCATTTGGGGAGCTAGTTCGGAGAAATTTTCAGACACCACTTTTACTTTTATGTTATCCTTATTGTTTTTTTATTTTGAGTGACTGTAAAGAGAAGAGAATCAAAGGAACTTCAAGAGTTTGGTGGAGGACTTGAGATAAGTTTTTATCTTTTTTTAGACTATTTTTTGTTTTAATTGAGACTTGTTGTTGGTTTGACAATGATATCTTTTTTTAAACTAAAGTGTGATTTTATTTCTCCATGGATTCTGAGTAGTTTTCTACATCTTTATTCTTAAAATGATAAGTAATTAAGTTTTGGATGGAGGTTATGGAAGGTATTGATCTTCAATGATGGAAGAAGTTGTGATGATTTAAATCCATGCACTTCATTTACTTATTTATTTGGCCAATCCAGATGTTAAAATTTGTTGTGAAAACACGTAAGAATTGGGCTGATATTGTCTCAGTCAACAATTGAAAAGATTCACATGAGGTTGTATGAATGAGGATGCAATTCATATGATTGAGTGCAAATAAATAGGGAAATATTCATTGAAGGGTGTAGAGTTAGAGGACTTTAAAGTGATAGGTTAAAGCCCCCAACTTGGTTTATTGTTTTAGGTTCTAATATGAGATGTTAGCCCCCAGGTGGAGGGAATCGAGGGAACTCTAGAGTGAGAGCTAGTATCTTCCCTGCCTAGCCGGTCTTCAGAACAATTCAAACTTTAAATTTGCCAATGTTCTTTATAACATCTCTAATAAGGGTAAAAAATATTATTGCTCATATTTGGCACAACACAATTTGCATACTTCCACAACAGAATTCCTATACATATTAGTGATTCTTAATAAGAAGAAAGATACTTTCATATTTAGTGTTTTTCTTTTACAAAAACTCTAGTTATGTTTCTAAATTGTTATTGTTCTATCAAAATATTGAAATTACCAAAAATATTTAAAATTTTATTACTCCAAAAATCATCTTTAGTTTAGATAATTATCTTTTTATTAAAAATAGAAAGTTTGTTGTTCATTAGTGCATATTGCGTATTCTCCCTGTGGGTTTGATATTCAGATCTTAATCAAAAAGTCCTTTATTACTTGATAACGATATATATATTTGCGTAGTATGCCAATATATATAAATTAGAAGTTAAATTCTTATTTTTCTTCATGATCAAGTTTTTGGTTTCGTTGCAAAATAAGGAAATATAAGTGAGATATAATCTGAATTATTGTTGTACTGTGCAAATTACCCATATCCAGGGATCAGTTGGCACCCCAATGCTACCAAAAATACTCAACTTGACATTTTTCCACTAAACTCCCCCAAATTACCTAAGCACCCTTGAAACCCCAAATTTGGTCAAAATTCCCAAATTTACCCGAAATACCCAAATTTGTTAAAAAACTATTTCAAACCTTTTGAAGACATCCAAATTACCCAAAATCACATAAAATTGCCAAATTACCAAAATGCCCCTCCTTAGCCCAAAATTCCAAAAATTTCAAAAAACCCCAAAAATTTCCAAAACCTTCCAAATATTCCTAATTTCATTTATCTCAACTACCAAATGACCCAATTTGGCCAATTTGACCCTTTTGACCGAAACACCCAAATTGCCTTTAAAGGCCCAATTTCCCTAAATTCACTTCAAATGTCCATATATTTGGTCCCAATTTCCCCCAATTTCAATTGTAAACTCAAATTCACCTTCCATGTGACTAATGAAAACTAAATCCAAGCTCAATTAGCCCATGCTTTGAGCCCAATTTTGATCTACGTCAAACCCCCAATTTTTGCCCTATTACTTGGTTCCACCAAATTGAACCCCATGGCCTACTCCATTGGTCTCAATTTGAATCCTAAGATCTTCATAACACTCTTATACATCAAACTTGACATTCAATTAGCCTTGGTGAAGCCTCAATTTTACTTAATTTCAACCCAAATCCAAAAATCCCCGATTTTTTCCTAAATTGGCCATGTCTCAAAATTCCACCAAATTGATTGTCATAGTCCGAAAATTTCCACTCCATTCCTTCATGAAAAATCGTTACAACATGTCCCTTGATCATTTAGACCATTCAATTGAGCTAAATTCCAAGCCTAGCTCATCCTAAGCCCAAGTCTATTCCAACATGCCCAAATTGACCAAAATCTAAAAATCCTTCAAATTGAGCTTCCAATTGAACTCAAAATTACTTCAATCCATCACAAAAAATGTTCATTACAATCATCTATACAATTTTGATCAATAAATTTTGGTCAAAGTGGTGGCTAACCTAACCAAATCACAATTTAAGCCAAATTGACCTACATGGACCCCTTCACCAAAAGTAGACCCAATCTAGCCAAATTGGTCAAGGAAAAGCAATCAAAGGCACACTTTTGACCTTATTAACTAGGCTAAACCCCATGGAACCACCTAAATGAGCCACAGACCAAAGGATCCCCAAATCAAGGGATTTATTTCCAAATTTTTTTAAGCTTAAGGGATTTTTGCCAAAGCTAAACACCTGCCCAAATAAATTGTTGTGATAAATTCCCCTGGCTCACCTGACCTCCTGGCCACCTCTCCTAGCCTTGTCGTCTAGCCTTGTCATTGAAGGAGCCAAAAACGTGAGCCAACCTCATAAAATCCAACCCCATTTCAAACATAGAGGCCACCTCATCTCATTTGAAGTTAAGAGTCTCTCTGCCCTCCACATAGGCAACACTTTGCACCCATACATTGATCCACAAAGCCACCTTTACGCATTTTTATAAAAGCTCCACCTCCAAGGCCATGAAGGTGGTGCTGAAAATTTCTTTAGTTTTGATAATTATCTTTTTTATTAAAAATAGAAAGTTTGTTGTTCAATAGTGCATATTGTGTATTCTCCTTGTGGGTTTGATATTCTTGACTTAATCAAAAAGTCTTATATTACTTGATAACGATATGTATATTTGCGTAGTATCCCAATATATATAAATAAAAAATTAAATTCTTATTTTTCTTCAAGATCGAGTTTTTGCTTTTGTTGCAAAGTAAGAAAAAATAAGTGAAATATAATCTGAATTATTGTTGTACTGTGCATATTAGCAGAATCTAGGGATTAAGTTTTTGGTGCTATTGACGGAGAGAAATTGATTTTAAAGAAAATTTCTATTTTGAGAAAGAATTATTTAAACTTTAAGTTATCTTATCTTATCTTATTTTATTTTATTCATTTTATTTTATTTTGTTATATGTTAGTGTATGCGCAGTTCAGGTTCTGAAGTACTAGTGCCCTACGATTCTGAATTAGAAAGAACTATTAGAAAAATTAGGAAAACCAAAAAAATTATTATTTTTGAAAAATCTAAAAAAATTACAAAAATGACAGACCAAAATAATCAAAATGCTAAAATTCATCAAGAGTTTAAACCTTTAAGAGATTATGCCAACCCTACTGTAGATGTCCTTCATTGTAGTATTCAAAAACCTACCTAGTGGCTAATTCATTTAAGCTTAAACCTGTTATTATCCAAATGGTATCAAATAATCAGTTTGCGGGATCACCAACTGAAGATCCAAATTTATATTTCACCAAATTTCTAGAATTGTGTGTTACATTTAAATACAATGGTGTATCAGATGATGTCATAAGACTTAGGTTATTTCCTTTCTCACTAAGGGATAAAGCTAAGACGTGGTTAAATTCATTAACATCTGGACCTATCAGAACTTGGGTGATTTAGCACAAAAATTTCTTGCTAAATATTTTTTGCCATAAAAAACTATAATGCTTACAAATGATATTACATCTTTTAATCAGTTTGAAGGGGAATCTATTTATGAAGCATGAGAAAGATTTAAAAACTCTTAAGAAAGTGTCCACACCATGCTATACTAGATTGGTTAATAATTCAAACTTTTTTATAATGGATTAGTTGGATCTCTTAGAACAATTGTCGATGCCGCTACTGGCGGTTCATTGATGTCAAAACAATTTCAATACGCTTATGCTTTAATTGAAGAAATGGCTACCAATAATCTTCAATGGCCTTCTCAAAGGTTAAATCCTAAAAGAGTAGCAAATATTCATGAAAATGATGCATTTACCATGTTAGCAAATCAAGTTGCTGCAATTTCAAGGAAATTAGACCAATTTTGAATAAATTTTTCTCAACCCATTTCCATGATTGAAGATAACTAATTGGGCCAAGTGAAGATTCTCAAGCATCATTAGAAACTTTGAATGTCATAAATAATAAGTAGAATAACCCATATTTAAATTATTATAACCCATGTTGGAAGAACCATCCCAACTTTAACTAGAATAACAATTTGTGTGGTAATAATCAGCAATAGGGGAACAACCAAGGAAACCCATTGGGAAATTAGAACGACCAAGGGAATAATAATTACAAATCAACTTATCCTCCAGGTTTCAATAGTAATGCACAATTTAAGGAGAAGAAGTTATCTATAGAAGAAGTGGTGTTACAAATGGAAAATCAATTACAAAGTCCAGGAGCTCCAATTAGAAATTTTGGGAATTAACTTGGGCAAATAGAAAATTCATGAAAATCTGAAGGAACACGTCCTAGTAATACTGAATCAAATTTAAAAAACTAGAATAAAGAGCAAGTAAAAGCCGTTCAACTTAGAAGCGGCAGAGAGTTGGAAGGTCGACTTTAAAAAGAAATTGAAGTAGAGAGAGAAGAAATTGAAGAATCAAAAGAGGACGCTCTAAAAGATGATGAGAGACCTATTTCCTCACTAAAAATTGATCTGGAAAAATTGCCACCTCCATTTCATCAGAGACTTCGGCAGCAGATGTTGGATTAACAATTTTCAAAATTTCTCGAAATATTTAAGTAGCTTACAATTAATATTCCATTTTTTTGAAGCCTTAGGACAAATGCCGAGCTATGTAAAATTTATGAAGGATATTCTCAACAAGAAAAGAAAGTTTGAAAATAATGAGACTGTTGCACTTAGTAAGGAGTGTAGTGTGATAATCCAGTAGAAGCTTCCTGAAAAGCTTAAAGATCCCGGTAGCTTTAAAATTCCTTGTGCAAAAGGAGACAGATTTTATGGCAAAGCTTTATGTAATTTAGGTGAAAGCATTAACCTTATGCCATCATCAATATTTAAAACATTGGGATTAGAGAAATAACCCCTACTACTGTAACTCTGCAGTTAGCAGATCGTTCGATAACATACCCTAAAGGAGTTATAGAAGATGTCCTAGTGAAAGTTGATCAATTTATCTTTCCTGTTGATTTCAGTGTGCTAGATATGGAGGAAGATAAAGAGATACCTATCATTTTAGGGATACCTTACATAGCCACAAGAGGAGTAATGATAAATGTGCAGAAAAGGGAATTAACAATGTGGGTCAATGATCAAACTGTTACTTTTAATATTTCAAAATCAATGAAATACCCTACAAAAGATAAAGATAATGAATGTCATAGGATGGATGTTATAAGATATCTAAGTGAATGTCATTTTAGAACTACTTATGAAAAAAAATCTAAGGAAAAGGTTTTGGAACACGAGCAAGAAGATTAATTAAATCAATTTGAAGATCTTTTTAAGGAAAATTCATACTATGTTCGAGAAATTTTTTAAGTTTTGGACGTGATAGACAAAGAAAAATCATTTTGTCCATCTATTAAAAAACCTCCAGAACTAGAGTTGAAGTTACTTCCTGGTCATTTAAAATATGCCTTTTTAGGAGATTCCTCTACTTTACCAGTTATAATTTCCTCAAAATTGATGATGGAAGAAGAAGAAAGGCTAACGAAAATTTTGAAAAATTTTAAGAAGGCCTTTGGATGGATAATTGCTAATATTAAAGGAATTAGTCCTTCAATTTGTATGCATAGAGTTCATATGGAAGAGAACTTCAAACCCAGGACTGATCTGCAAAGGAGATTGAATCTTGTTACGAAATAAGTTGTAAAGAAAAAATATTTAAGTGGTTAGATGCTAGAATTATCTACCCTATTTCAGATAGTGCATGGGTTAGTCCAATTCATTGCATTCCTAAGAATGGAGGAGTAATTGTAACTATAAATGAACAGAATGAGTTAATACCTACTAGATAAGTTATAGTGTGGTGAATATGCATTAATTATAGAAAATTAAATCTTATCACTACGAAAGATCATTTTCCATTATCCTTTCTAGATCAAATGCTGGACAGACTAGCTAGGGATTTATGTAATGCCCCTACTACATTTCAAAATTGTATGGATGGCAATTTTTTGTGATTTAATTGAAAAAGGGATTGAAGTATTCATGGATGACTTTTCAATTTTTAGAACTTCATTTGACTCATGTTTAGAATATTTATCCAAAGTTCTTAAGCATTGTGAAGAAACAAATTTAGTCCTTAACTAGGAAAATAGCCAATTTATCGTAGCAGGAGGAACTGTATTAAGACATCAAATATCAGAAAATGGTATCAAAGTAGATCCTGCTAAAATTTAAGTGATCACTAATTTACCTTATCCTAAAAATGTAAGGGAAATTAGGAGTTATTTAGGACATGCTGGATTCTACAGACGATATATTAAAAACTTTTCAAAGATTGTCAAGCCTTTATGCCATTTACTGGAGAAAGATGCAATTTTTAATTTTGATGAGGAATGCCTACAAGCTCTTAAGTTATTAAAAGAAAAACTAATCTTTGCACCAATTATAATTTCACCAAACTGGGGAAAACCTTTTGAATTAATGTGTGATGCTAGTGATTATGCTATTGGAGTTGTTTTAGGACAAATATATGATAAAATTTTTTAAGTTATTTACTATGATAGTAAAAGTCTTAATGAACCTCAAATTTATTATACAACAACTAAAAAAAGAGTTATTAGCAATAGTACATGCTTTTGATAAATTTAAATCATATTTAATTGGAACTCATTGTGTACTGCTTACAAATCATTCTACCCTTTGATAAATTTAGATCATATTTGATTGGAACTCATTGTATAGTGCATACGGATCATTCTGCTACAGTATATGCCTTTGATAAATTTAGATCATATTTGATTGGAACTCATTGTATAGTACATACAGTTCATTCTGCTATTAAGTGCTTAATGAAAAAAAAGGATGTTAAACCTAGACTTATAAGATGGATTCTTCTTTTGCAAGAATTTGATTTTGTAATAGTATATCGGAAGGGGATTGAAAATCAAATTGCTGATCATTTGTTCAGGCTTGAATTAGAAAAACCACTCTATTTTGAAAATAAAATTAATGAACATTTTTCAGGTGAAAAATTGTTCACTATTATTGAGTGGCGTGTTATGTGATATGCCGACATTGTGAACTTTATTATTATGTATATTATACCCTATATAATGACATACCAACAGAAGAGGAAATTTATTTATGAAGCTAAGACTTAATTTTGGCATGACAAATTTTTATATAAATAAGGAAAGGATCTGATTATTGAAAAATATGTACCATTATAAGAAACTTATGAGATTATCCTAAAATGTCATAATTCAAATTTTGGGGGACATTTTGGTGTTGATAAAACAACACACAAAATTTTACAATTTGGATTTTATTGGCCTATAATTTTTAGAGATGTTAATGGTTATATCAAACTTGTGATAGATGTCATAGAGTAGGCAATATTTCTAAAATAAATGAGAAGCCCCTCAATTATATGCTAGAAGTTGAAATATTTTATGTTTGTGGATTATATTTCATGGAACCATTTATACCATATTTCAAAAATTTATATATTCTATTCGTAGTGAACTATGTATTAAAATGGATAGAAGCTGTTGCTTTACCTCGATGTGATGCTCAAAGTGTTGCAAAATTTTTGAAAATGAATATTTTTGTAGATTTGGGATGCTGAGAGTTATCATTACTGAAAGGGGAAGTCATTTCATAAATATCATAACGGAGAAATTAATAAAGAAATATCATATAAATTATAGGTTTGCTATTGCTTATGCTCCTTAAACAAGTGGTTTGGTTGACTTATCCAATCGAGAAATTAAAAGAACTATGGAAAAAATTGTGAATCCAACAAAAATGAATTGGCCAGTCGAACTTGACTATGCTTTGTGGGCTTATAGGATTGCATACAGAACTCTTATATGAATGTCCCCATATAGGCTAATATTTGGAAAAGCTTATTACTTACTAGTTGAACTTGAGCATAAGGCATATTGGGCGATTAGAGTGTTCAATTATAAATTGAAATATGCTGGTGAAAAAAGTTTGCTACAATTTAATGAGCTTGAAGAGATAAGGAATGAATCATATGAAACTGCCAAAATTTATAAATAAAAGTTGAAGATGTGGCATGATGGAAGGATTCTTACTAAAAAGTTTCTGCCAGGGCAACAAGTTTTGCTATGTAATTCAAGGTTAAGATTATTTGCAGGCAAACTTAAGTCCAGGTGTATGGGCCCATTTATTGTGATTAAAGCTTATCCTTAAGGAGCTGTGGATATTTAAAATCCTAAGACTGAGAAAATATTTAAAGTTAATGTACTTAAATTGAAACCTTATTTTATTCAAGAGGGAAAGCTTATCAACATTGGAGCTTTGATCTGTCAGACTATCATCAGTTCTACTACAGCTGTTACAACTAGAGGTCTAGGATTTGTTTCCTTGATCTTTTCTTTGTGTGTCCAGGCTGGAGTTAAATATGATAGCTCGGAGGAAGTGTTATTACCTTTAAAGCCCATCACTAAGGTGAATGTGAAGACTTATTCTGGGAATTCAATTTTTGGCTGGAAAGGAGGATTTTCCTGAAGCTATGGAATGGAGACGTCAGCTACTTCTACCTCTGCTGCTTCTACATGTAGACCATCTACCTCACGTGCTTCTACATCTCGAAGTGAGTCTACTGATACCAGAGATAAGTTATTACAGAAGATGATGGATATTATCAATTTTACCGCTAATAAGGTACAAAATTTAGAGTGTTTTTCAGATCATACTGATAAGTATAATAGGAGAAAGAGTAGTTATGAAGAGAATTTTCACTCATCTTTTGAGAGTTTGATTAGAGGTGACCCAGGAGTGCAATTTCCTCCATATCCTTGATATCCTGATTATGAGCCTGCATAAAATTGGCATAGTGGTGATTCTGAGGATGAGGAGTAGATTGAGGATATTTTTATGTTTGTTTATGTTGAAGACTATGTGATGTAGTACTGCTACATTTATTTTGTTTTGATTTATATTATGTACTATGTTATGTTTGGCACCTTTTATATTTTTATTTTGATGTTGTGTTTTGTTAGCAGCCTATTTTAATGTTCTAGGGTAGTAACTGTTGATGTGTGTTTAATATTATTTTAGTTAGATTAGGATTGAACTTGATTCTATGACTTTTGAAAAGTTTAAAAATCTAGCTAACTTAAATCTTAAATTTAAATTTCTGAAACTGCTACCCTGTATTTTTTTCTTATCATGTTAGTCTGTTTGTTTTTATGTTCAGATCGTGAAATCAAGTTAGTGTGTAAGTTTAATTTTATCTTTATACCCACTGCTTAGATGTCTATTGAATCTCCACATGTTAAATTGACATGAAAATATAGAAAATTTGATCAAAAATTAATTTTACTCTTGTTTTTAGTTTTATACTTGTATCATTATGGTTTAAAAATTCCTATTAGTATGTTATATTAAATTTTCATTCCTGCTTATATATATCTGATGTTAAATTGTTTAATCTATTAAAAATTTAAGTTTGGGGGGATGAAAAATATTTTCAAAACTGGAATTTTATTTGTTTTCAAATGTTCTACAAGTGAAATTGATTTAAAAAGAAAAAAATTTATTATGTATATAAAGTTATATTATGGAAGTAGAATTTGATTTTAAAAATGAGTAAGAAAATTTAGTTAAATTTTTTAGTAATGAAGAAAAAGTTTAAGTTAAAAAGTTTTTAGATAAGAAAATGACTAATATAAGTAATTATCTTTAGTAAGAAAAATTATATTTTTTAAAAAATTAGATAATTTAGACTTTTATTTTTAATACTTAAATTTATTTTATTAAAACAATTTTTAAAACTATTTTAATATTTATAAGTAAAAGACTTATATCAAAACTTTGCTTTAGGAAAGGAGAAGTGAAATTCAAAATCATTAAAGGCCTATCCAAATATAGTAATCCTTGCTAGAAAAAGAAAAGAAAAAAAGAAAGAAAACAAAAAAAAATGAAAAGGTAAAAGAAAAGAAAAACAAAAAGAAATAGAGAAAAAAATTAGGAAGGAGAAGCTTGAGAATTAGTGCCTAATTAAAAACTGGTTCTACATTTGATCTTTTTAAAGTATAAGACTTGAGAAACTCTTAAGCTTATAAATATAATAGAGTAAGTAAAATTTTTTTTATTGAAAATTTTTATGTGGAGATAATGAAAGAACTAAATTCTAAATTTGGAAAATCTACAATATATTTCTAAATTAGATAGATTCTCATATTTTCATCTTTCTTAATATTAAGAATTTCTAAACTTTAACTTGGTCTCATTTACTGAATATTTTTCCTAAATTGCACTGCTGTATTTCTAAATCAAAATTTTAATAATAACAATAGATCAACTTATCCTCCAGGTTTTAACAGTAATTCACAATTTAAGGAGAAGAAGTTATCTATAGAAGAAGTGGTGTTACAAATGAGAAATTAATTACAAAGTTAAGAAGCTACAATTAGAAATATTGAGAATCAAATTGGACAAATTGCAAATTCATTAAGTAATACATCCCAAGGAACACTTCCTAGTAATACTAAAATATATTTGAAAAACCAGAATAAGGAGCAAGTAAAAGTTGTTTAACTTAAAAGAGGAAGAGAGTTGGAAGGTAGGGTCCAAAAAGAAACTTAAGTAGAGAGAGAAGAAATTGAAGAATCAAAAGAGGATGCTCTGAAAGATTCTAAAAGACCTATTTCTCCACTTAAAAATAACTTAAAAAAACCACCACCTCCATTTCCTCAGAAGCATCATCAACAGAAGTTGGATAAGCAATTTTCAAAATTTCTAGAAATTTTTAAGAAGCTAACAATTAATGTTCCATTTGCTAAAGCCTTAGATTAAATGTCAAGCTATGTAAAGTTTATGAAAAGTTTTCTCAATAGGAAAAGAAAGTTTGAAGATTGCACTTAGTGAGAAGTGCAGTGTAGTTATTCAGAAGAAGCTTCCTAAAAGCTTAAAGATCCTGGTAGCTTTACAATTCCATGTGCGATAGGAAACAAATTTTATGGGAAAGCTTTATGTGATTTAGGTGCAAGCATTAACCTTATGTCATTATCAATATTTAAAAGATTAAGATTTGCTACTGTAACTCCGTAGTTAGCAGATCGTTCAATAACTTATCCTGAAGGAGTTATAGAAGATGTCCTAGTGAAAGTGGATCAATTTATATTACCTGCTGATTTCATTGAGCTGGATATGGAGGAAGATAAAGAGATACGTATCATTTCGGGGAGACCTTTCCTAGCCATTGGAAGAGCAATGATAGATCTGCATAAAGTGTAATTAACTATGTGCATCAATGGTCAAAATATTACTTTTAACATTTCAAGATAAATGAAATATCCTGCAAAAGGTGAAGATGATGAATGTTATAGAATGGATGTTATAAGATATCTGAGTGAATGCCATTTTAAAACTAATTATGAAGAAAAATCTGAAGAAAAAGATTCAAAACATGAGCAAGAAGAGGAATTAGATCAATGTGAAGATCTTTTTAAGGAAGATTCAAACTATGTTCGAGAAAGTCTTGAAATTTTGGATACGATAGAAAAAGATAAATCATTTTGTTCATCAATAGAAAAACCTCTAGAACTTGATTTGAAATTGCTTCCTGATCATTTAAAATGTGCCTTTTTAGGAGATTCCTCTACTTTACTAGTTATAATTTTCTCAAGGTTAACTATGGAAGAAGAAGAAAGGCTGATGAAAATTTTGAAAAATTTTAAGAAAGCCTTTGGATGGACAATAACTGATATTAAAGGAACCAGTCCTTCAATTTTTATGCATAGAATTCATATGGAAGATAAATGTAAACTCATGGCTGATCCTCAAAGGAGATTAAATCCAACAATGAATGATTTTATTAAGAAAGAAATTTTAAAGTGGTTAGTTGTTGGAATTATCTACCTTATTTCAGATAGTGCATGGGTTAGTCCAATTCATTGTGTTCCTAGGGAAGGAGTAACTGTCACTATGAATGAACATAATAAGTTAACACCTACAAGACAAGTGGAAGGGTGGTGAATATGCATTGATTATAGAAAATTAAATCTTACCATTAAGAAAGATCATTTTCCACTACTCTTTTTAGATCAAATGCTAGATAGACTAGCTGGGCATTAATACTTTTTTTGTCAGATGGATATATGATACACCTAAAATATATAGTATTTTTAGACACATTTTAATATATTTTTTGAGATATTATACTTTAATGGAAGATATTTTTGTGTTTTTCTTTCAGATACAGGTAAAAAGAGCAAAAAATGCTTAAAGGAGTGAAAAGGACCAAATTTGGAGCAAAAACGTGAAAAATGTGCAAAAGAGTTTTAGTGCCTAAGCACCAGATCCAGCACTTCAGCGCTAGTTAAATAAAGAAGAAGCACCTATGCGCCAGAGGTGTCGTGCTTAAGCGCCAGTGGCAGTTATTGGACGAGTAATATCGATTTCTGCGAATTTTAAAGAGGGTTCTGAGACACCCGTTAGCTTTATAGGTGGTTATAACCACCATGGATGAAAATTATCACAAAAGGTTGCATCTCTTGTGTAAATACATTGAATCTAGAAATATTTTGAAGAGAAACCAAGACACCTTTTGGAAAATTATAAAAGAAAGAATAGAGGACTTAGAAAAGAGTCCTGAAAGTGTTGAAAAGTTTTGAAAGTTCTCATTTAGGGAGTTAGTTCAGAGAAATTTTCACACACCACTTTTACTTTTATGTTATCCTTATTGTTATTTTATTTTGAGTGATTGTAAAGAGAAGAGAATCAAAGGAACTTCAAGATTTTGGTGGAGGACTTGAGATAAGTTTTTATCTTTTTTTCTAGACTACTTTTCGTTTTAAGTGAGACTTGTTGTTGGTTTGACAATGATTTCTTCTTTTAAACAAAAGTGTCGTTTTGTTTCTCCATAGATTCTGAGTAGTTTTCTTTATCTTTATTCTTAAAACGATAAGTAATTAAATTTTGGACGGAAGTTGTGGAAGGTATTGATCTTCAATGATGGAAGAAATCGTGATGATTTAAATCCATGCACTTCATTTACTTCTTGATTTGGCCAATCCAGATGTTAAAATTTGTTGTGAAAACATGTAAGAACCGGGCTGGTATAGTCTCAGTCAACAATTGGAAAGAATTACATGAGGTTGTATAAATGAGAATCTAGTTCATATGATTGAGTGCAAATAAATAGGAACAGAATCACATGAGGTTGTATGAGTAAGAATGTAGTTCATATGATTGAGTGCAAATAAATAGGGAAATAGTCATTGAAGGGTGTAGAGTTAGAGGACTTTAAAGTGACAGGTTAAAGCCCCCAACTTGGTTTTTTGTTTTAGGTTTTGAAACGAGAAGTTAGCCCCCAGGTGGAGGGAATCGAGGGAACTCTAGACTAAAAGCTAGTATCTTCCTTGCCTAGCCGGTCTTCATAACAATTGAAACTTTAAATTAGTCAATGCTCTTTAGAGCATCTCTAGTAAGGGTAAAGAATATTATTGCTCCTATTTCGCACAACACAATTTGCATACTTCCACAACATAATTCCTATACTTATTACTGATTCATAACAAGAAGAAAGATGCTATCATATTTAGTGCTTTTCTTTTACAAAAACTCTAGTTATCTTTTTAAATTGTTATTGTTCTATCAAAATATTTAAATTATCAAAAATATTAAAATTTTTATTGCTGCAAAAATCATCTTTAGTTTAGATAATTATCTTTTTATTAAAAAAATAAAGTTTGTTGTTCAATAGTGCATATTGCGTATTCTCCCCGTGGGTTCGATATTGAGGTCTTGATTAAAAAGTCCTATATTACTTGATAACGATACGTATACTTCCATAGTATCCCAATATATATAAATTAGAAGTTGAATTTTTATTTTTCTTCATGGTCAAGTTTTTGGTTTTGTTTCAAAGTAAGGAAATATAAGTGAAATATAATCTGAATTATTGTTGTACTGTGCAAATTACCCGTATCTAGGGATCAGTTGGCACCCAATTCTACCAAAAATACTCAACTTGGCCTTTTTCCACTAAACTACCCCAAATTACCTAAGCACCATTAAAACCCTAAATTTGGCCAAAATTCCCAAATTTACCCTAAATACCCAAATTTTTTAAAAAATTATTTCAAACCTTTTGAAAACATCCAAATTACCCAAATTCGTCAAAAATTGTGAAATTACCAAAATGCCCCTCCTTAGCACAAAATTCCAAAAAACCCCAAAAATTCCCAAAACCTTCCAAATATTCCCAATTTCATTTATCTCAACTACCAAATGACCCAATTTGGACAATTTGACCATTTTGACCGAAACACCCAAATTGTCTTTAAAGACCCAATTTCCCTAAATTCACTTCAAATGTCCATATATTTGGTCCCAATTTCCCCCAATTTCAATTTTAAACTTAAATTCACCTACCATATGAAAAATAAAAACCAAATCCAAGCTCAATTAGCCCATGTGTTGAGCCCAATTTTGATCTAAGTCAAACCCCCAATTTTGGCCCTATGACTTTGTTCCACCAAATTGAACCCCATGGCCTCCATTGGTCTCAATTTGAATCCTAAACTCTTCATAACACTCCTATAAATCAAACTTTACCTTCAATTTGCCTTGTTGAAGCTTGAATTTCCTTTAATTTCAACCCAAATCCAAAAAACCCCAATTTTGCCCTAAATTGGCCATGTCTCAAAATTCCACCCAATTAATTGCCATAGTCCCAAAATTTCCACTCCATTCCTTCATGAAAAATCTTTATAACATGTCCCTTGATCATTTAGACTATTCAATTGAGCCAAATTCCAAGCATTGCTCATCCTAAGCCCAAGTCTATTCCAACATGCCCAAATTTACCAAAATCTAAAAATCCTTCAATTTGAGCTTTCAAGTGAACTCAAAATTACTTCAATCTATCACAAAAAAATCTTCATTACAATCATCTATACAATTTTGATCAATAAATTTGGTTCAAATTCATGACTAACCTAACCCAAACACAATTTAATCCAAATTGACCTACATGGACCCCTTCACCAAAAGTTGACCCAATCTAGCCAAATTCGTCAAGGCAAAGCCATCGAAGGCATATTTTAGAACTTATTGACTAGGTTAAACTCCATGGAACCTCCCAAATGAGCCATGGACCAAAGGATCCCCAAATCAAGGGATTTATTTCCAAATTTGCTTAAGCTTAAGGGATTTTTGCCAAAACTAAACACCTGCCCAAATAATTTGTTGTGGTAAATTCCCCTGGCTTACCTGACCTCCTGGCCACCTCTCCTAGCTTTGCCGGCCAGCCTAGTCACTAGAGGAGCCAAAACCGTGAGCCACCCTCATAAAATCCAAACCCATTTTAAACCTAGAGGCCACCTCATCTCATTTGAAGTTAAGAGCCTCTCTGCCTTCCACATAGGCAACACTTTACAACCATTCATTGGCCCACAAAGCCACCCTTAGCCATTTTTATAAAAGCTCCACCTCCATGGCCATGAAGGTGGTGTTGAGAATTTCTTTAATTTAGATAATTATCTTTTTATTAAAAATAGAAAATTTATTGTTCAATAATGCATATTGCGTATTCTCCCTGCGGGTTCGATATTCATGACTTAATTAAAAAGTCCTATATTACTTGATAACAATATGTATACTTGCGTAGTATCCCAATATATATGAATTAAAAGTTAAATTCTTATTTTTCTTCAAGATCAAGTTTTTTGTTTTGTTTCAAAGTAATGAAATATAAGTGAAATACAATCTGAATTATTGTTGTATTGTGCATATTAGCAGAATCTAGGGATCAAGTTTTTGGCGCCATTGACAGGAAGAAATTGATTTTAAAGCAAATTTCTATTTTTAGAAAGCATTATTTAAAACTTTAAGTTATCTTATCTTATCTTATTTTGTTTTCCTTATTTTATTTTATTTTATTATAAGTTAGTGTATGCGTAGTTCAGGTTCTGAAGTACTAGTGCCCTACGATTCTGAATTATAAAGAACTACTAGAAAAATTAGAAAAACAAAAAAAAATTATAAATTTTGAAAAATCCAAAAAAATTATAAAAATGACAGACCAAAATAATCAAAATGCTAAAATTCATCAAGAGTTTAGACCTTTAAGAGATTATGCCCACCCTACTGTAAATGCACTTCATTGTAGTATTCAAAAATCTACTGTAGTGGCTAATTCATTTAAGCTTAAATCTGCTATTATCCAAATATGTATCAAAAAATCAGTTTGGGGGATCACCAACTGAAGATCCAAATTTACATTTTTTCCAATTTTCTAGAATTGTGCGCTACATTTAATTAAAATGGTGTATCAGATGATCCCATAATACTTAGGTTATTTCCTTTCTCACTGAGGGATAAAGCTAAGACATGGTTAAATTTATCAGCATCTGGATCTATCAGAACTTATGTGATTTAGCACAAAAATTTCTTGCTAAACATTTTTCGCCATAAAAAACTACAATGCTTAGAAATCATATTTCATCTTTTAATCAGTTTGAAGGGGAACCTATTTATGAAGCATAGGAAAGATTTAAATAACACTTAAGAAAGTGTCCACACCACGCTATACCAGATTGGTTAATAATTCAAACTTTTTATAATGGATTAGTTGGATCTCTTAAAACAATTATCGATGCCGCTACTGGTGGTTCATTGATGTCAAAACCATTTCATGATGCTTATGCTTTAATTGAAGAAATGGCTACCAATAATTTTCAATGGCCTTCTCAGAGGTTAAATCCTAAGAAAGTAGCCAATATTCATGAAATTGATGCTTTTACCATGTTAGCAAATCAAGTTGCTGCAATTTCAAGAAAGTTAGACCAATTTTGAATGAATTTTTCTCAATCAATTTCCATGATTGAAGATAATTCATTAGGACAAATGATAGATTCTCAAGCATCATTAGAAACTTTGAACGCCATAAATAATAAGCAGAATAAGCCATATTCAAATTATTATAACCCATGTTGGAAGAGCCATCCCAACTTTAACTGGAATAACAATTCGGGTGGTAATAATCAACAATGGGGGAACAACTAAGGAAACCCATTGGGAAATTGGAACAACCAAGAGAATAATAAGTATAGATCAACTTATCCTCCAGGTTTCAATAGTAATACACAGTTTAAGGAGAAGAAGTTGTCTATAGAAGAAGTGGTGTTACAAATGGAAAAACAATTACAAAGTCAAGGAGCTATAATTAGAAATATTGAGAATCAACTTGGGTAAATAGAAAATTCATTAAAATCCCAAGGAACACATCCTAGTAAAACTGAGTTAAATTTAAAAAACCAGAATAAAGAACAAGTAAAAGTCGTTCAACTTAGAAGCGAAAGAGAGTTGGAAGGTCGGCTTCAAAAATAAAATGAAGTAGAGAGAGAAGAAATTGAAGAATCAAAAGAGGACGCTCCAAAAGATGATGAGAGACCTATTTCTCCATCAAAAATTGATCTGAAAAAACCGCCTCCATTTCATCAAAGACTTCGGCAGTAGAAGTTGGATAAATAATTTTCAAAATTTCTGGAAATATTCAAGTAGCTTACAATTAATATTTCATTTGTTGAAGCCTTAAGACAAATACTGAGTAATGTAAAATATATGAAGGATATTCTCTACAAAAAAAGGAAGTTTGAAAATAATGAGAATGTTGCACTTAGTGAGGAGTGTAGTGTGATAACTCAGTAGAAGCATCCTGAAAAGCTTAAAGATCCTGGTAGCTTTACAATTTCATGTGCAAAAGGAGACAGATTTTATGGAAAAGCTTTATGTAATTTAGGTGCAAGCATTAACCTTATGCCATCATCAATATTTAAAAGATTGGGATTAGGAGAAATACCCCTACTACAGTAACTCTAAAGTTAGCAGATCGTTCATTAACATACCCTAAAGGAGGTTTATAGAAGATGTCCTAGTGAAAGTGGATCAATTTATTTTTCCTGTTGATTTCATTGTGCTACGATGTCCTAGTGAAAGTGGATCAATTTATCTTTCTTGTTGATTTCGTTGTGCTAGATATGGACAAAGTGGATCAATTTATCTTTCATGTTGATTTCATTGTGCTAGATATGGAGGAAGATAAAGAGATGCCTATCATTTTAGGGAGACCTTTCATAGCCACAGGAAGAGCAATGATAGATGTCCAGAAAGGGGAATTAACAATGTGGGTCAATGATCAAACTTTTACTTTTAACTTTTCAAAATCAATGAAATACCCAGTAAAAGATAAAGATAATGAATGTTATAGGATGGATGTTATAGGATGGAAGTAGATCGTGCTAAAATTCAAGTGATCACTAATTTACCTTATCCTACAAATGTAAGGAAAATTAGGAGTTTTATAGGACATATTGGTTTCTACATACGATATACTAAAGACTTTTCAAAGATTCTCAAGCCTTTATGCCATTTACTGGAGAAAGATGAATTTTTTAATTTTGATGAGGAATGCCTAAAAGATTTTAAGTTATTAAAAGAAAAACTAATCATTGCACCAATTATAGTTTCACCAAACTGGGAAAAACCTTTTCAATTAATGTGTGATGCTAGCGATTATGCTATTGGAGTTATTTTAGGAAAAATATATGATAAAATTTTATAATTATTTACTATGCTAGTAAAACTCTTAATGAAACTCAAATTAATTATACAACAATTGAAAAAAGAGTTATTAGCAATACTATATGCTTTTGATAAATTTAAAGCATATGTAATTGGAACTCATTTTGTGCTGCATACAGATCAGTCTGTTATTAAGTACTTAATGAAAAAAAAGGATCTTAAACCTAGACTTATAAGATGGATTCTTCTTTTGCAAGAATTTGATTTTGTAATAGTAGATCAAAAGCGCATTGAAAATCAAATTGCTGATCATTTGTTCAGGCTTGAATTAGAAAAACCACTATATTTTGAAAATGAAATTAATGAACATTTTCCAAATGAAAAATTGTTCACTATTAATGAGTGACGTCTTTCGTGGTATGCCGACATTGTGAACCTCATTGTTAGTTATATTGTACCCTATGGATGGACATACCAACAGAAGAGAAAATTTATTTCTGGAGCTAAGACTTATTTTTGGCATGACCCATTTTTATATAAATAAAAAAAAGATCTATTTATTTGGAGATATGTACCATTATAAGAAACTTATGAGATTATCCCAAAATGTCATAATTCAGATTTTGGGGGACATTTAGGTGTTGATAAAACAACATACAAAATTTTACAATCTGGATTTTATTGACCTATAATTTTTAGAGATGTTAATGCTTATATCAAAACTTGTGATAGATGTCATACAGTAGGCAATATTTCTAAAAGAAATGAGATGCCCCTCAATTATATGCTAGAAGTTGTAATATTTTATGTTTGTGGATTAGATTTCATGGGACCATTTATACTATCTTTCAAAAATTTATCCAAATGGATAGTTGTTGCTTTACCTCGATGTGATGCTCAAAGTGTTGTAAAATTTTTGAAAATGAATATATTTTATAGATTTGGGATGTCGAGAGTTATCATTACTGATAGAGGAAGTCATTTCAGAAATGTCATAATGGAGAAATTAATAAAAAAATATCATATAAATCATAGGATTGCTACTGCTTATGATCCTCAAACAAGTGGTTTGGCTGAATTATCCAATCGGGAAATTAAAAAAAACTATGGAAAAATTGTGAATCCAACAAAAATGAATTGGTCAGTCAAACTTGAGTATGTATTGTGGGCTTATAGGATTGCATACATAACTCCTATAGGAATGTCCCCACATAGGCTAATATTTGGAAAAGCTTATCACTTACCAGTTGAATTTAAGCATAAGGCATATTGGGTGATTAAAGAGTTCAATTATAATTTGAAAGATGCTGGTGAGAAAATATTGTTACAATTTAATGAGCTTGAAGAGATAAGGAATGAATCTTATGAAAGTGCCAAAATTTATAAAGAAAAGATGAAGATGTGTCATGATCGAAGGATTCTTACTAAAATTTTTCAGCCAGGGCAACAATTTTTGCTATATAATTCAAGTTTAAGATTATTTCCAGGCAAACTTAAGTCCAGGTGGATGGGCCCATTTATTGTGATTAAAGATTATCTTTATGGAGTTGGGGATATTATAAATCCTAAGTCTGAAAAAATATTTAAAGTTAATGGACTTAGACTGAAACCTTATTTTATAGGGGATCAGCATAAGTTTATTGATGGAATGATGTTGGGTCAACCAGAGTAAGCACTGGTTACGTCTGGCTGACGACATAAAACCAAGCGCTTTGTGAGAGGCAACCCATAGTTATCAGTATGTTTTAATTTTGATTGTTGTTTTATATGTGATATAAAAAATTTGGGGTAGTATTTTTTAGACTATTATGTGTTAGTATTGATTTTAAGACTTTATTTAGTGATCTGGACATGTTAAAATGATAATTTGGATGTTAAGTTGACTAATGCAAAAATGTGCACTGGTGCTTAAGTGCGGTAGTTTAAAACATGTGTGAAATTAATATTCTAGAAGGGAAAACTGCCTAGAAGTTTGCAAAAATGTGCCAAGGCAGTTTCTAAACGTGTATATGAGTTATTGGAAGGATTTATGCCTATAAATAAAAGGGTTTAGTGAAAGAATTTCACCCCAGATCATTTCTAGCCCTAAAGTCTAAGAGAGAAAGAGATTTTAAGATGATGTTTTCCTGGGAGATAGATTTGAAGAAGGAGGAGACCTTGAGGAATAAATTCATTAGTCAAAGTGCACAAGAGATGTATAATGGTTTCTTAGCCGTTAGTATTGAAGGGATATCAAAGAAGATCAAAAAATTTGAAAATACCATGTCTGTACTGGAGACTAAGGTACTGGAGATTCATGCACATCTTGAGCATATTTGATGGAAAATAAAAATGTAATTTAGCCACACTAGTTATATAGAGGAAGCAGATAAGGAAACGTTTCTTAAGAAAAATTGGATTAAAGAAGATTGCATAGCAGATCACCACCATCCGTTTTATCAACTTTATATTCCAGTTGCCCAATAGAGACTAATGAAAGACCTGATTTTGTTTTCTCTAATTAAGAATAGAATTAAGTTTTATCTTTGAAGTTATGTTTTTGTGTGTTTAAAGTCATTGTCTTTAAGTGTTTTAGTGTTTAAGACTTTCTTTTAGTGTTTGTGTTACTTATGTGGTTAATTGTGAAAGATTGTTAAGTGTTTGTATTTAGAAAAAGTTTCTTTTCCAAGACTATTTGGAATGAGAACTAAGTGTTTAAATGTATTATTACTTGTTTGTGAATTAATATAAGTTTTTTTGTGTGAAATTTTGTGTTGTTTTAGCCTCGAATTGAAATAGATATTAAGGAGAATTTTGAGATAAAGGAATGTTACTGGAAGTTGAAAATAGTCATTTTGAGTGCTACGAGACCCTTTAGGGGTGGTTTACTTAGGCAAATAGTGCTATTTACTTTAATTTGAGATTTTTTAAAATTGCGCAGTGGCGCCTAAGCGCCACATCTCCTGCTTAAGCTCAAGTAAACCCGAGAGGCAGGCGCCTAAGTGTCACTTACCCGCACTTAAGCACCAGTTCACAAAAACTAGTTTGTGAACGATTAAAAGTGAATTTTTGAGCCAGAAATCGCCATTTTTAACGCCACTGTCACCTTCTTTCTCTAGAGTTTGCGATTTTCAAGGGCTAGGGCACATCTAAAGTGAAGATTTCTTAGTAGACTCAAGTGAGATTTGCTAGATCCAAGTTACTTAAGGTAAGAGCTTTACGTCTATGTAAAAATTTTGGATTTTCACCATGTATTTTGAGCACATTTGGAGAAATTCAAAAATTCACTATTCATGGCGAAAAATGAGGAAAAATCTATGGAAATTGCATAGGAAGTTTAGTTTGTTTTTTTAACAGTTTAGTTTAGTAATTTAAACTTGTTTTTTGAAGTTATTGTTGGAATTTATCAAATTTTTAGAATGGCTCCCAAAATGAAGAGGTGCAAAGGCAAAGCCCCTTTTGGTTCGAGTAAATTTGTTAGTTTAAAAGCTCAAATTTGGTATAGTGATGTGTTGCAATCACGCAAACTTATTCAGGAGTGATGTTTTAAGAATCTAGGTGGAGATGTGGAAGATTTAATTTTTTGCCGATAGTGGTAACAATTCTGTTGTTTCTCTGTTGTGACGGTTATATCTGTTGTGAGAGAGTTCTATGCAAATCTCCCTAAAGCTGAAGAAAATTGAATCACGGTTTGATGGAAGTTGATACCTTTTTCGCCAGAGGTAATCAACTTGTTTACCATTTACCACCGGATACAATATGTTTTTATGCAAATTATAATCCTACTGAAGCGAAATTAGATGAGATTATTTCTTACTTGACTGTTGGGAGAGGACTTTGGAAGATAACTAATAAAACGAGAGTTAAATTCCCAACTTTAAAGTTATGTGCACGTTCAAAGGCCTGACACTATTTCATTTCTGCTTGTTTGCTTCCAAACAATCATGTCAGTGAAGTGACTGGAGAAAGAGCAACGTTGAACTATTGTATTCAAGAGGGAAAGCTTATCAACATTGGAGCTTTGATCTGTCAGACTATCATCAGTTCTGCCACAACTATTACAACTAGAGGTCTGGGATTTGCTTCCTTGATCTTCTCTTTCTGTGAGAAGACTGGAATTAAATATGATAGCTGGAAGGACGTGTTATTACCTCTAAAGTCCATCACTAAGGTGAATTTGAAGACTTATTCTGAGCATTCAATTTTTGGCTGGAGAGGAGGACTTTCTAGAAGCTATGAAATGGAGATGTTGATTGCTTCTACCTCTGCTACTTCTACATCTAGACCATCTACCTCACGTGCTTCTACATCTCGAGGTGAGTCTACTAATACCAGAGACAAGTTATTACAGAAGATGATGGATAACATCAATTTTACCGCTGATGAGGTACAAAATTTAGAGTGTTTTGCAGATCATACAGATAAGTATAATAGGAGAAAGAGTGATTATGAAGAGAAATTCCACTCATCTTTGGAAAGTCTGATTAGAGGTGACCCAGGAGTGCAATTTCCTCCATATCCTTGATATCCTGATTATGAGCCTGCAAAAAATTGGTATAGCAGTGATTTTGAGGATGTAGGATTGAGATATTTTTATGTTTGTTTATGTTGAAGACTATGTGATGTAGTACTGCTACATTTACTTTGTGTTGATGTGGACTATGTACAATGTTATGTTTGAGACCTTTTATATTGTTATTTTGATTTTGTGTTTTGTTAGTGGCCTATTTTAACGTTCGAGGGTAGTAACTGTTGATGTGTGTTTAATACTGTTTTAGTTAGATTAAGATTGAACTTTATTCTATGTCTTTTGAAAAGTTTAAAAATCTAGCTAACTTAAATCTTAAATTTAAATTTCTGAAACTGCTACCCTGTATTTTTTTTTTATCATGTTAGTCTGTTTATTTTTATGTTGAGATTGTGAAATCAAGTTAGTGTGTTAGTTTACTTTTATGTTTATATCCACTGCTTAGAAGTCTATTGAATCTTCACAAGTTATATTGAAATGAAAATATAGAAAATTTGATCAAAAATTAATTTTACTCCTGTTTTTAGCTTTATACTTGTATCATTAGAGTTTAAAAATTCCTATTAGTATGTTATATTAAATTTTCATTCCTGCTTATATATATGTGATGTTAAACTGTTTAATCTGTTAAAAATTTAAGTTTGGGGAGATGAAAAATATTTTCAAAATTGGAATTTTATTTATTCTCAAATGTTCTACAAGTGAATTTGATTTGAAAAGAAAAAAAATTGATTATGTATATGAAGTTATATTATGGAAGTAGAATTTGATTTTAGAAATGAGTAAGAAAATTTAGTTAAATTTTTTAGTATTGAAGAAAAACTTTAAGTTAAAAAGTTTTTAGATGAGAAAATGATTAATATAAGTACTTATCTTTAGTAAGAAAGATTGTATTTTTAAAAAAAATTAGATAATTTAGACTTTTATTTTTAATACTTAAATTTATTTTATTAAAATAATTTTCAAAACTATTATTATATTTATAAGTAAAAGACTTATATCAAAACTTTGCTTTAGGAAAGGAGAAGTGGAATTCAAAATCATTAAAGGTCTATCCATATATAGTAATCCTTGCCTGAAAAAGAAAAGAAAAAAGAAAGAAAAGAAAAGGAAAAGAAAAAAGTAAAAGAAAAGAAAAAGAAAAAGAAATAGAGAAAAAAATTCGGAAGTAGAAGCTTGAGGATTAGCGCCTAATCAAAAATTGGTTCTACATTTGATCTTTTTAAAGTATAAAACTTGAGAAACTCTTAAGCTTATAAATATAATATAGTAAGTAAAATTTTTTTAATGAAAATTTTTGAGTGGAGATAATGAAAGAACTAAATTCTAAATTTGGAAAATCTACAATATATTTATGAATTAGATAGAATCTCATATTTTCATCTTTCTTAATTTTAAGAATTTCTAAACTTTAACTTGGCCTCATTTACTGAATATTTTTTCTAAATTAGACTGTTATATTTCTAAATCAAAATTTTAGTAACTCCTAAAGAAACTCAAATACATATCATACATATTTAGTTTTTAAAGATTGAAGTGTCACTCGAGGACAAGTAACATTTTATATTTGTGGGATTTTGATTCACCTAAAATATATAGTATTCTTAGACACATTTTAGATCTTTTCTTGAGATATTGCGCTTTAATAGAAGGTAATTTTTGTATTTTTTATTGCAGATAGAGGTAAAAAGGGTAAAAAATGCTTAAAGGCGTGAAAAAGTATCAAATTTGGAGCAAAAAGTTGAAAAATATGCAAAAGCGTGTTGGCACCTAAGCGTCAGATCCGATGCTTAAGCGTCGGTTAAACAGATAAGGCCGCGCCTAAGTGCAAGAGGCACCACGTTTAAGAGCCAGTCGCAGTTGTTGGATGTGTAAATTTAGTTTCTGCAAATTTTAAAGAGGTTTTGGAGGCACCCATTGGCTTAATAGGTAGTTATAACCACCATGGACAAAAATTATCACAAAAGGAAGCATCTCTTTGGGAAATACATCAAATCTAGACATATTTTGAAGAGAAACCAATACACCTTTTAAAAAATTATAAAGGAAAGAAGAGAGGACATAGAAAAGAGTCCTGAAAGTATTGGAAAGTTTTAAAAGTTCTCATTTGGGGAGTTAGTTTGGAGAGATTTTCAGGCACCACTTTTAATTTTATTTTATCGTTTTTGCTATTTTATTTTGAGTGATTGTAAAGAGAAGAGAATCAATGGAACTTCAAGAGTTATGTGGAGGACTTGAGATAAGTTTTTATCTTTTCTTTTGAGACTACTTTTGGTTTTAATTGAGACTTGTTGTTGGTTTGACAATGATTTCTTCAAGTGTAGTTTTGTTTTCTCCATGAATTCTGAGTAGTTTTCTTTATCTTTCTTCTTAAAATGAGAACATTTGTTTTAGACTACTTTTAGTTTAAATTGAGACTTGTTGTTGGTTTGACAATGATTTCTACTTTTAAACTAAAGTGTGGGTTTTAATTGAGACTTGTTGTTGGTTTGACAATGATTTCTACTTTTAAACGAAAGTGTGGTTTCGTTTTCTCCATGGATTCTGAGTAGTTTTCTTTATCTTTCTTCTTAAAATGATAAGTAATTAATTTTTGGATGAAAATTGTAGAAAGTATTGATCTTCAATGATGGAAGAAGTTATGATGATTTAAATCAATCCACTTCATTTACTTCTTGATTTAGCTAATCCAGATTTTAAAATTTATTGTCAAAATATGTACGAACCAGGTTGGTATTGTCTCAGTCAACAATTGGAAAGAATCACACGAGGTTGTATGAATGAGAATGTAGTACATATGATTGAGTGCAAATAAATAGGGAAATATTCATTGAAGGGTGTAGAGTTAGAGGAATTTAAAGTGATAGGTTAAAGCCCCCAACTTGATTTATTGTTTTAGGTTCTGATACAAAATGTCAGCCCTCAGGTGGAAGGAATCAAGGGAACTCTAGAGTGAGAGCTAGTATCTTCTCTGCCTAGCCAGTCTTTAGAACTATTCAAACTTTAAATTAGCCAATGTTCTTTATAGCATCTCTAGTATGGGTAAAGAATATTATTGCTCATATTTGGCACAACGCAATTTGCATAATTCCACAACAGAATTCCTAAACTTATTACTAATTCATAACAAGAAGAAAGATATTTTCATATTTAGTGTTTTTCTTCCACAAAAACTCTAGTTATCTATTTAAATTGTTATTGTTCTATCAAAATATTGAAAATACCAAAAATATTTAAATATTTATTATTTCAAAAATCATCTTTAGTTTAGATAATTATCTTTTTTATTAAAAATATAAATTTTGTTATTCAATATTGCTTATTACTTATTCTCCCTGTTGGTTCGATATTTAAGGCTTAATGAAAAGGTCATAAATTACTTGATAACGATATGTATATTTGCGTAGTATCCCAATATATATAAATTAAAAGTGAAATTCTTATTTTTCTTCAGGATCATGTTTTTCATTTTGTTGCGAAGTAAGGAAATATAAGTGAAATATAATAAGAATTATTATTGTATTGTGCATATTAGCAGTATTTAGGGATCCATATATCGGTTATCACCAAATATTAATAACTCCTAATGATCAAGAGAAAACAACGTTTATTAGATCCTTATGGTACATTTTCTTTTAGAAGAATGCCCTATGGTTTATGTATTGCCCCTGCTCCATTTCAAAGATGTATGATGACAATTTTTTTGTGATTTAATTGAAAAATGGATTGAAGTATTTATGAATGATTTTTCAGTGTTTGATACTTCATTTGACCATGTTTATACATTTATCAAAAGATCTTAAGAGCCGTGAAGAAACAAATTTAGTCCTTAATTGGGAAAAATGTCAATTTATGGTAGCATGAGGAATTGTATTAGGACCTAAAATATCAAAAAAAGGTATGTAAGTAGATCCTGCTAAAGTTCAAATGATTGCTAATTTATCTTATCCAACAAATGTAAGAGAAATTAGGATTTTTTTAGAACATGCTGGATTCTACAGACGATATATTAAAGACTTCAAAAATTGCTAATCCTTTTCGCCATTTGCTGCAGAAAGATCCAATTTTCAATTTTGATGAGGAGTGCCTAAAAGCTTTTGAGTTATTAAAAGAAAAATTAGTCACTACACCAATTATAGTTTCACAAAATTAGAGAAAATCTTTTGAACTGATGTGTGATGCTAGTGATTATGCTATTGGAGCTGTTTTAGGACAAAGAAATGAAAAAATTTTCAAGGTAATTTACTATGCTAGTAAAACTTTTAATGAAACTCAAATTAATTATACAACAACTGAAAAAGAGTTAATAGCAATAGTATATTTGTTTAATAAATTTAGATTGTATTTAATTGGAACTCATTGTATAGTATATATAGATCATTCTATTATTAAGTACCTGATGAAAAAGAAGGATGCTAAACCAAGACTTATAAGATGGATTCTCCTTTTGCAAGAGTTTAACTTTGAAATAGTAGATAAGAAGGGAACTAAAAATCAAATTGTTGATCATTTGCCCAGACTTGAGTTAAGAAAACCACTCCATTTTGAAAAAGAAATTAATGAACATTTTTCAGATGAAAAACTATTCAATATTAATGAGTGGTGTGTTCTGTGGTATGCCGACAATATGAACTTTCTTGTTAGTGATATTATACTCTATGGAATGACATATCAACAGAAGAGGAAATTTATTTCTGAAGCTAAGACTTATTTTTGGGATGAGCCATTTTTATATAAACAGGGAAAGGATCTGATTATTCAAAGATGTGTACCTTTAGAAGAGACTTATAAAATTATAAAAAAATATCATATTCTAATTTTGGGGGATATTTTGGTGATAGTAAAACAACATACAAAATTTTACAATATGAATTTTATTGGCCTACTATCCTTAGAGATGTTAAATGCTTATATCAAACCTTGTGATAGATGTCAACGAGTAGGCAATATTTCTAGAAGAAATGAGATGCCCCTCAATTATAAGGTAGAAGTTGAAATATTTGATGTTTGCTGATTAGATTTCATGGGACCATTTATACCATCTTTCAAAAATTTATATATACTTTTAGCAGTTGACTATGTATCCAAATGGATAGAAGCTATTTCTTTACCTTAATGTGTTGCTCAAAGTGTTGCAAAATTTTTGAAAAAAAACACATTTTGTAGATTTGGGATGCCGAGAGTTATCGTATCTAATGGGGGAAGTCATTTCAGAAATGCCAAAAAGGATAAATTATTAAAGAAATATCATATTAATCATAAAACTGTTACTGCGTATCATCCTCAGATAAGTGGTTTGGTTGAATTATCCAATCGGGAATTTAAAAGAATTATGAAAAAATCTATTAATCCAACAAAAATGGATTGGTTAGTCAAACATGACTATGCTTTTTGGGCTTATAGGACTGTATATAGAACTCTTATAGGAATGTCCCCACATAGGCTAATTTTTCTGAAAGCTTGTCACTTACCAATTGAACTTGAGCATAAAGCATATTGGGTGATTAAAGAGTTCAACTATAATTTTAACGATGCTGGTGAGAAAAGATTATTGTAATTAAAAGAGCTTGAGGATAAGCAATAAATCTTGCGAGAGTGCTAAGATTTACCAAAAAAAGATGAAGATGTGGCATGATCGAAGGATTCTTATTCAGATTTATAAAGAAAAGATGAAAATGTAGCATGATTGAAAGATTCTTACTAAAAATTTTCAGTCAGGGCTATAAGTTTTGCTATATAATGCAAGGTTAAGATTATTTCCAGGCAAACTTAAGTCCAGGTGGATGGGCTCATTTGTTTTAATAAAAGTTTGTTCTTATGGAGCTGTGGATATTAAAGATCCTAAAACCAAGAAAGTGTTTAAATTAAATGGTCATAGACAGAAAAATTATTTAGTAGTTGATCAGCATAAATTTAACAATTGAATGATGTTGGGTCAACCATAATAAGCACTGGTTATGTGGGGTTGATGCCGTTAAACCAAGCACTTTGTGGTAGGCAACCCATATTTATCAATGTGTTTTGCTTTGACTGTTGTTTGTGTATGATTAAGAGAAAATTGGGGTAGTATTTGTGAGACTATTATGTGTTAGTAATGATTTTAAACTTGATTTAGTGATCTAGACATGCTAAAATGAGAATTTGGACGTTAAGTTGACTGGTGCAAATCTAATCATTGGCGCTTAAGCTCCAATATAGGGCGCTTAAGTGCGGGAGTTAAAAACCATCTGCAAAATTCGGATTCTAGAATGTTTAACTGCCAATTGGTTGACTAAAATGTGCCAAGGTAGTTTTAAAATGTGCCTAAGAGTTATTAGAGAGATTTAGGCCTATAAATAGAAGGGTTGAAGGAATTTCATCCTAGACTATTTTTAGCCATAAAGTCTAAGAAAAAGAGAGATTTCGAAAAGATGTCTTCATGGGAGATGGATTTGAAGAAATAGGAAGAGACCATGAGGAAGAAATTAATTATTAAGAGTGCACAAGAGATGCATAACAATTTTTTAGCTGTTAGTATTGAAGGAATATCAGAAAAGATCAATAAAATTGAGACTGTCATGGCTTTACTTGAGATAAAGGTAAATAAGATTCATGCACATCTAGAGCATATTGGATGGAAATTAAAAATGCAATTTAGCAATACTAGTTATATTGAGGAAGCGAATAAGGAGATGTATCTTAAATAGAAATGGATAGAAGAAGATAGTATCAGAGAACGTCACCATTAGCTGTTTTATCAATATATTCTAATTGCCCTAGGAGAAACTAATGAAATATGGGAGTTTGTCCCAAAAAATGATGAATGGAATTAAGTTCTGTGTTAATGTTTGTTTGTTAGAGTCATTGTTTAATGTGTTATGTGTTAGAAGTTAAATACAATTTTTGGGATTTTATGTTAGTCTATTTAGTGTTTGTATTTAGAAGATTTTCTCATCCGAGACTATTTGGAGTGAGAACTAAGTGTTATATGTATTTGTACTTGTTTGTGAATGAATGTATATTTTTTTTTTTTTTGTGAAAATTTGAGGTATTTTTAGCCTCAAATTGAATTGGCTATTTCAGAGAATTTTGAGAAAAAGGAGAGTTAAGGGAGAGGAAAATAGTCATTGAAGTGTTATGAGACCATTTAGCGGTGGTATACTTAGGCTTATAGTGCATTTTACTTAAGTTCAAAAGTATCCAAAATTGTGCACTAGCGCCTAAGCACCACATTCTTGCGCTTAAGGGCGATGTAACCCGAGAGGAAGGCACCTAAGCTCCACTAATCCATGCTTAAGCGTCGTTCGTGAATGGTTAAAAGCAAAAAATAAAACTAAAAATTAGCATTTTTACTCTTGCTGTCACCTTCAACCTCTCCAGTCCGCGATTTAGGAGGCTAGGGAAAGCTATTTTGTGGAAATTTCTTGGTTGAATTGAGAAAAAATTGCTAGATTCAGATCTCTTGAGGTAAGAGCTTCACTTCTGTGTAAAATTTTTGGACTTTCACCATGTATTTTGAGTTCATTTGGAAGAATTCTAAAATCACTATTCATGGTTAAAAATGAGGAAAAATCTATGGAAATTGCGTAGAAAGTGTAGTTTATACTTATAAGAGTTAAGTTTAGTGGATTAGACTTGATTTTTGAAGTCATTGTGGAATTTTATGAAATTTGTAGAATGGCACCAAGAATGAAAAGGAGCAAAGGAAAAAAGCCACTTTGGCGTGCAAATTTGTGAGTTCTAAAGCTCAAGATAGGTATAGTGATGCCCTGCAATCACAAAAACTTATCCAAGAGTGATGTTTCAAAAATCCAAGTGGATCCGTAGAAGATTTGATTGTTCTCCGACAATGAGAATGATTCTGCTATTTTTCTGTTGTGGTTGTTATTTCTGTAGTTAGGGAGTTCTATGCTAACCTACCTGAGGCTGAAGACGATTGAGTCATGGTTAGAGGGAAATTGGTACCTTTTTCACCGTAGGTAATCAATATGTTTTATCATTTACCACCTGAGACTTTCAGTATTCAAGAAAACTATAGTCCTACTGAGATCGAGCTTGATGAGATTATTTCTTATTTGACTGTTGGAAGAGGGTTCTGGAAAATCACAAATGAGAGGAGAGTCAACTTTTCCACCTCAAAGTTAAGTGCACCATCAAGGGCATGGCACTATTTTATTTTAACCCGTCTATTACCTACGAATCATCTCAGTGAAGTTACCAGAGAGAGGGCGACATTCAACTATTGTATTCAGGAAGGCAAGCTCATCAGTATTGTAGCTTTGATTTATCAGACTATCATCAATTCTGCCACGGTCATTACTACTACAAGTCTAGGATTTGCTTCCTTGACTTTTTCTTTATGTGAGCAGGCTGGAGGAAGAAATGATAGCTAGGAGGATGTACTATTGCCTCTAAGGTCAATTACAAGTGTTAATGTGAAGTCATTTTCAGAGAATTATATTTTTGGCTGGAGAGGAGGATTTTCAAGGAGTTATGGAATGGCAACATCTGCTGCTTCTACCTCTGCTACATCTACATCTAGACCATCAACCTCATGAGCTTCTACTTTTAGAGGTGAGTCTACAAAAACTAAAAGTCAACTATTACAGAGGATGATGGAAAATATCAACTACACCGCCGATAAGGTAAGACATTTAGAAAGCTTTGCATGTCATATTGACAGGTATAACAAAAGAAAAAGTGATTATGAAGAGAAATCTCATTAGGGGTAACCCAGGAGTGCAATTTCCTCCAGTCCCTAGATACCCTTATAATGAGTCTATAAATGACTGGAATAGCGGTGATGCTGAGAATGATGAAGAGGAGGACTGATTTATTTTTATGTTTGTAATATGTAGTTGGACTATGTGGTTTGAACTTGCTACATTTGCATTTGTATTTTTGTTTTGACTCTGTGACGTGTGAGACTTTTATTTTCTTGAATTGTGTTGTGATGTTTTGTTTGTTAGTATATTATTTTAATTTCTAGGGTAGTAATTGTTACTATTGTGTTGAGTACTGTGTTAGTTAGTTAAGGATTGAACTTGATTTTATGTCTTGTAAAAAGTTGAAAATCTTGCTAACTTCATTTTTAAATTTTAAACACAGAAAACTGCTACCCTGTATTTTTCTTTAATCATGTTAGTGTGTTTATTTTTATGTTGAGACATGAAATAAAAGTTAGTGTGTTTGTTTATTTTTATGTTTGTACCCACTACTTAGAAGTCTACTGAATCTCTACATGTTGAATTGAAATGAAAATGATAGAAAAGTAGTAAAAAATTAATTTTACACCTGTTTTTAGTTTTATACTTCTATAGTTAAGATATAAAAATTCCTGTAAGCATGTTATTTCAAATTTTCATTCCTGCTTATTTATATTTGCTGCCAAATTGTTTAATCTGTTAAACATATAAGTTTGGGGGGAGGATGAAAAATATTTTCAAAACTTGAATTTTATTTGTTCTCAAATATGCTACAACTGAATTTGATTTGAAAAGAAAAAAGATTATGTATATGAAGTTATATTAGGGAAGTAAAATTTGATTTTAGAAATGAGTAGGAAATTTTAGTTAAAATTCTGAGTAATGAGGAAAAACATTCAGTTAAAAATTTTTAGTGCAGAAAATGTTAAATATAGTGTAACTATCTTCTGTAAGAAAAACTGTTTTTTTTTTAATTTAGAAATTTAGACTTTATTTTTAATACTTAAATTTATTTTTTAAAAATAATTTTCAAAACTAGTATTATATTTTTAAGTAAAAGATTTATATCAAGACTTTGCTTTAGGAAACAAGAAGTGGAATTTAAAACCATTTTAAGGTCTATACAGATATAGTAATCCTTGCCTAAAAAATAAAAAGGAAATGAAAAGAAAAAGAAAAAGATAAAGAAAAAAAAAGAAAAAAGAAGAAAAGAAAAGAGAAAAATTAAGGGAGGAGAAGCTTGAGGATTAGTGCCTAATAAAAAATTGGTTCCACATTTGACCTTTTTAAAATATAAGACTTGAGAAACTCTTAAGCTTAAGGATATAATATAGTAAGTAAAATTATTTTTAATAAACAATTTTAAGTGGAGATAATAAAAGCACTGAATTCTAAATTTGTATAATCTACAATATTTCTGAATTAGATAGGAACTCTTATTTTCATATTTCTTAACAATAAAAAATTTTAAACTTTAGGTTAGTCTCATTTACTAAATAATTTTTCTAAACCAGACTACTATATTTCTAAATCTAAATTTTGGTAACTCCTAAAGAAACTCATAAACATGCCATACTTATTTAGTTTTTAAATGTCACTTGAGGACAAGTAACATTTTAAGTTTGGGGGATTTTGATACACCTAAAATATATAGTTTTTAGACACATTTTTATACATATTATGGAGATATTGCACTTTAATGGAAGGTATTTGTGTGTTTTTCTTTCAGGTACAAGTAAAAAGCTGAAAATTGTTTTGGCACCTATGCACAGGGGAAATAGAGAAGGGCTCGCCTAAGCGCCAAAGGCCTCGCGCTTAAGTGCTAGAGACAGTTATATGACAGTTTAATTCATTTTTCTGAATTTTGAAGGGGTGTTTGAGGCATCTATTGGATAATGAGGGTGGTTATGACCACTAAAAATGAAAATATTATTAAAAGACTTATGAAAGGAGGCATCCTTTGGAGAATACATCGAATTGGGACAAATTTTCTAGAGTTATCAAGGCACCCCTTGGAGATTTATTAAAGTAGGAAGTTGAAACTTTTTAAAGAGTGCTTGAAAGTCCTAAAAAGTGTTGGAAAGGAGAGAGTTTTGGAGAGATTTTTAAGCACCATAAATTTACTTTATCTTTTTTTCTTAGTTTTATTGTGAGAGTCAAGAGTGTTGTAAAAGAGAAGAGATTCAAAGGAACTTCAAGAGTTTGATGGAGGATTTGAGGTAAGTTTTTCTCTTTTATTTTGAACTACTTTTGATTTTAATCAAGACTTCTTGTTGGTTTGACAATGATTTCTATTTTTAAACTAAAGTGTGGTTTTGTTTTCTCCATAGATTATGAATAGTTTTCTTTATCTTTCTCTTTAAAATGTTAAGTAATTAAAGTTTTGATGAATGTTGTGGAGAGTATTAATCTCTAATATTGGAAGAAGTTGTGATAATTTAAAACCATGTACTTCATTTACTTCTTGATTTGGCCTATCAAAATGTTAAAATTTATTGTGAGAACATGTAAGAACCAGGCTGGTATTGTCTCAGTAAAAAAATTAGAAAGAATTACATGAGTTTATATGAACGAGAATGTAATTCATATGATTTAGTGCAAATATATAGGGAAATAAACTTTGAAGGGTGTAGAGTTAGAGGATTTTAATGTGACAGGTTAAAGCACCTAACTTGGTTTATTGTTTTAGGTTCTGATACAAGATGTTAGCGCCCATGTGGAGGGAATCGAGAAGACTCTAGAGTGAGAGCTAGTATCTTCCCTTCCTAGTCAGTCTTCAGAACTATTCAAACTTTAAATTAGTAAATGTTCATTGTAGCATCTCTAGTAAGGGTAAAAAATATTTGCTCCTATTTGGTATAACACAAATTGCATACTTCCACAACAAAATTCTCATACTTATTACTGATTCATGATAAGGAGAAAGATATTTTCATATCAAGTGCTTTTTTTTACATAAACTCAAGTTATCTTTAAAAGTTTTACTATTTGTCAAAATATCAAAAATACCAAAAAGAGTTGAATTTTACTTATTGAGAAAATACCTATAGTCTTAGAAATTATCTTTTTTAATTGAAAGTTTGTGCATATAGCATATTTTTATGTGGGTTTGATATTCAGGTCTTAATCAAAAAGTCTTATATTACCTGATAACGATACATATACTTGCGTAGTATCTCAATATTTATAAATTAAAAAAGGTTAAATTCTTATTTTCTCCAGGATCATATTTTTGGTTCTATTGTAAAGTAAAATATCATAAAAGAAAAAGAACATTAAAGTCATTATTATACTGTGCACATAAGCAGTAATTGGGGATCAATTTTTGGCACCGTTACTAGGGAGATTTCAAAAAATAATTGAAAGCAAAATCATATTTTTAGAAAGTCATATTTAAACTTGTAAAATGTAATTTTAGGAATATCTTATTATAGTATTTTATTTTACGTTAGTGTATGCGTAGTTCAAATTCTGAAGGACTAATGCCCTACAATTCTGAATTAGAGAGAACTGTTAACAAAATCAAAAAAATCAAAAAATTAAAAATTTTAAAAATTTTGAAAAATCTAAAAAAAATACAGAATTGGCAAACCAAAATGATCAAAATACTGAAATTTATCAAGAATTTAGACCTTTACGAGATTATGTCAACCCTATAGTAGATGAACTTCATTGTAATATTCAAAAACCAACTATAGTAGCTAATTCATTTGAACTTAAACTTGTTATTATTCAAATAGTATGAAATAATTAGTTTGGGGGATCACCAATTAAAGATCCAAATATATATCTTGCAATTTTTTTAGAATTGTGCGCTACATTTAAATACGATGGTGTATCAGATGATGTCATAAGACTTAGGTTATTTCCTTTCTCATTAAGGTATAAAGCTAAGATGTTGTTGAATTCGTTAACATCTAGATCTATTAGAACTTGGGGTGATTTAGCACAAAAATTCCTTGCTAAATATTTTCCACCATTAAAAACTGTGAAGCTTAGAAATGATATTTTATCTTTTAATCAGTTTAAAGGGGAATCTATTTATGAAGCATGGGAATGATTTAAAGAACTTTTAAGAAAGTGTCCACACCAAGTTATACCAGATTGGTTAATAAGTCAAACTTTTTATATTGGATTAGCTAGATCTCTTAGATCTATTTTCGATGCCACTACTAGTGGTTTGTTAATGTCAAAACCATTTTGTGACGCTTATGTGTTAATTGAAGAAATGGCTACAAATAATTTTCAATGGCCTTCTGAGAGAGTAAATCCTTAGAAAGTAGCCAATATTCATGAATCTGGTGCATTTACTATGTTAGCAAATCAAGTTGCTGCAATTTCAAGGAAATTAGACCATTTTGGAATGAATTTTTCTCAACCAATTTTCATAATTAAAGAGAACTCATTCGGTCAAATGATAGATTTTGAAGCATCATTAGATGCTTTGAATGTCATAAATAAAAAGTAGAATAAACCATATTCAACTTATTATATCCCATGTTGGAAGAACCATCCCAACTTTAATTGGAATAACACTACGAGTGGTAATAATCAACAATGGGGGAACAATCAAGGAAACCCATTAGGAAACTGGAACAACCAAAGGAATAATAATAACTATAGATCTACTTCTCCTCTAGGTTTCAACAGTAATCAACAAATTAAGGAGAAGAAGTTATCTATAGGAGAAATGGTGTTACAAATGGTAAATTAGTTACAAAGTCAAGGAGCTACAATTAGAAATATTGAGAATCAACTCGGACAAATTGCAAATTCATTAAGTAATTGATACCAAGGAACACTTCCTAATAATACTAAAACAAATCCAAAAGACCAGAATAAAGAGCAAGTAAAAGTCATTCAACTTAAAAGTGGAAGAGAGTTGGAAGGTAGGGTCCAAAAAGAAACTTAAGTAGAGAGAGAAAAATTGAAGAATCAAAAGAGGAGGCTCCGAAAGATTCTGAAAGACCTATTTCTCCACTTAAAGATAACTTAAAAAAACCACCACCTCCATTTCCTCAGATACTTCGTCAACAGAAGTTTGATAAGCAATTTTCAAAATTTCTGGAAATTTTTAAGAAGCTAACAATTAATGTTCCTTTTGCTGAAGCCTTAGAACAAATGCCCATCTATATAAAGTTTATCAAGATTATTCTCAACAGGAAAATAAAGTTTGAAGATAATGAGGCTGCTGTACTTAGTGAGGAGTTTAGTGCAATTGTTCAGAAGAAGCTTCCTGAAAAGCTTGAAGATCCTGGTAGCTTTACAATTCCATGTGCGATAGGAGACATATTTTCTTGGAAAGCTTTATGTGATTTAGGTGCAAGCATTAACCTTATGCCATTATCAATATTCAAAAGATTGGTATTAGGAGAAATAACCCCTACTACTATAACTCTAGAATTAGCAAATCATCCAATAACTTATCCTACAGAAGTTATAGAAGATGTCCTAATGAAAGTGGATCAATTTATATTTCCTGTTGATTTCATTGTGTTGGATATGGAGGAAGATGAAGAGATACTTATCATTTTGCAGAGACCTTTCCTAATCACAGGAAGAGAAATGATAGGTGTGTAGAAATGGGAATTAACTATGCACGTGAATGATCAAACTTTTACTTTTAACATTTCAAGATTAATGAAATATCCTACAAAAGGTAAAAATGACGAATGTTATAAAATGGATGTTATAAGATATCTAAGTGAATGTCCTTTCAAAACTAATTATCATGAAAAATCTGAAGAAAAAGATTTGGAACACGAGCAAGAAAAGGAATTAGATCAATGTGAAGATCTTCTTAAGGAAGATTCAAACAATGTTCGAGAAAGTATTGAAATTTTGGATATGATAGAAAAAGATAAATCATTTTGTCCATCAATAGAAAAACCTCCAGAACTTGAGTTGAAATTGCTTCCTGATCATTTAAAATATAATTTTTTAGTAGATTCATCTACTTTACATGTTATAATTTTATCAAGGTTAACTATGAAAGAAGAAGAAAGTTTGATGAAATTTCTAAAATATTTTAAGAAAGTCTTTGGATGGACAATAACTGATATTAAAGGAACATTCCTTCAATTTGTATGCATAAAATTCATATGGAATATAATTGCAAACCCAGGGTTGATCCTAAAAAGTGATTGAATCCTTTAATGAATTAAATTATTAAGAAAGAAATTTTAAAGTGGTTAGTTGTTGGAATTATCTACCTTATTTCAGATAGTGCATGGGTTAGTCCAACTCATTGCATTCCTAAGAAAGGAGGAGTAATTGTGACTATGAATGAACATAATGAGTTAATACCTACAAGACAAGTCGTAGGGTGGCCAATATGCATTGATTATAGAAAATTAATTCTTGCCACTAAGAAAGATCATTTTCCACTACCCTTTCTAGATAAAATGCTAGATAGACTAGCTGGGCATAAATACTTTTTTTTTCAAGATGGATATATCGGTTATCACCAAATACAAATAGCTCCTGAGGATCAAGAGAAAACAACTTTTACCAATCCTTATGGTACATTTGCTTTTAAAAGAATGCCCTTTGATTTATTTAATGCACCTATTATATTTAAAAATTGTATGATGACAATTTTTTGTGATTTAATTGAAAAAGGGATTGAAGTATTTATGGATGATTTTAGAGTGTTTGGAACTTCATTTAACTCATGTTTAGAACATTTATCAAAAGTTATTAAGCACTGTGAATAAACAAATTTAGTCCTTAATTGGGAAAAATGTCAATTTATGATAGTAGGAGGAATTGTATTAGAACATAAAGTATCAAAAAATGATATGAAAGTAGATCCTACTAAAATTCAAGTGATAGTTAATTTACCTTATCCAACAAATGTAATGAAAATTAGGAGTTTTTTAGGACTTGCTGGATTCTAAAGCCGATATATTAAAGACATTTCAAAAATTGCTAAGCCTTTATGTTATTTACTGGAGAAAGATGCAATTTTCAATTTTAATGAAGAGTGCCTAAAAGCTTTTGAGTTATTAAAAGAAAAATTAGTCACTGCACCAATTATAGTATCACCAGAATAGGGAAAACCTTTTGAATTGATGTGTGATGCTAGTGATTATGCTATTGGAGTTGTTTTGGGACAAAGATATGATAAAATTTTTAAAGTAATTTACTATGCTAGTAAAACTCTTAATGAAAC
>JXCR01061909.1:11299-22122 GCA_002079205.1 Phalaenopsis hybrid cultivar | reverse complement strand
TGATAAAGTTGGATTTGTTACAAAACAATAATTTGATTTAATTCATGTTGAAGACATACGTGCATCAAATATGAAGAAAAAAAAAGTGAGGTTCTCTTCTATCATAATTGATGCATGTTGGAAGGTCCGCGACAGTAGAGTAATGAATTAATGTCTTAATATTATGTGAGACTCCATCTCATACTCAGATAGTAAAAGAGAGAGAAGGAGCTAAGAGGAACAATGAGCAACAAAGAAGGAAGCCCAAGAGGAGGAAAAGAGAGGAAGAAAAAAGTTGTCCTCATCCCTGCCCAATAGGTGATCTGTGATCTCTTTTTCTTCGATGTTCTTTTGTAAAGAAGCAAGAGAAAGGAGAAGGGCACAAGAAACTGCAGTAGGAAGCTCGGGAAGTAGTGAGCCACGTAGGCCACATTGGTCACATGGGCAGTGGAGGTGAGTTGTGATGACATTTGTAGGTTGTAGTAGCCGAAGTCGGGAGTTGAACTAACTTTGTACCACCTAAGTTATAGTTGGTCACATAGGTCATAGTGGTAAGTTGTGACAATGTCCGTAGGTATTGGGGGTCTGACTTGGGAGCTGTATGAGTTGTGAACCACATAGGTCGTAGTTGGTCACACATATCATAATGGTGAGATGTGATGGTGACCGTAGGCCACGAGGATCAAAGTTGGGAGCTGCGAGAGTTGAGGTTCATGTAGGTTGTAGTTGGTCATGAAGCTATAGTAGTGAGCTGTGATAATGTACATAGGCCACAAAAGACGAAGTCGGGAACTACACGAGCTATGAACCACATAGATCATAATTGGTCACATATGTTATAGTGATAAATTATGGTGGCATCTGTGGATCGTTGGGGTTGGAGTTAAAAGCTACACGAGTTGTGAACCACATAGATCATAGTTGGCCACGTGGGTCATAGTGGTGAGCTATGGGGAAGTCTGTAGGTTGCGGGGATAGATTTGGGAGCTACACGAGCTGTAAACCATGTATGTCATACTTGACTTCCATACTTGACTTTCTTTAAAACCCCAATATCGATCCCACGAGTAATGCGATAACTCTTAAAATTCACTTACATAAATTCTACTTAAATTGCAATCTAAAAAGATTAAAACGATATGCTTACCAAAAATTACTACTAAAAGAACTTAAAAAGAAAGTAACAACTACATGTAAAAGCTTAGTAAAATATAAAAACAATTTTTGATATTATAGAAAAGCCTTTCCTCTTGCAAAGAGATTTTAATCAATGTAGGATTCAAATGATTTAAGACAAAATTGAGGTATTGTGACAAATAGAAGCATACCTTATTCTTTGCGCCCTCCCGGTGCTTGCAAAGAACATTAACTAACTTAAGGGTGATTCCTTAACATCTCGACTCCACGTCAGTGCTATCTAGCCTCTCACCTCTAGATGCCCCTAGCCTATGTCATTGTAATGATCGAATACCAGCATCAGGGTACTAAACCTTAAGCCAAACTGATAAAAATCTAGTTTGTCACTCTAAATCTAACCAATTCTACGCCCATCAAAACCTTTCTCCATATTTATTTGCACTCCCCCTTTGGTGATTGCCATGACTCTGCCTAGAATGAAGTGTGGTATCCACTAGTTGGGTGAAATCATAGCCCTCCTAAGTAAACCTTACTGATAAGAATCTAGTCTGTCACTCTAGATCTAACCAATTCTACACCTATCAAAAGTTTTCTCTCTATTTATTTACACTCCCCCTTTGGTGATCACCATGGCTTTGTCTAGAATGAAGTGTGGTATCCACTAGTTAGGTGAAATCACAGCTCTACCAAGTAATTATGTTTCTCAACGGATTTTAACCTCACAAGTGGCTAGTTTGCAAAGTAAATGAAGATTCAGTGAAAATACCATCATAATTTTAAAAAGTAAAAAATAAATATTTAAATCATTCTCATCCCATTAGGGCTGTCAGAATGGCTCGTTGTTCGCAAACAACTCGTGTTCGGCTCGTTAANCCCAATGATGTGCTGTCTAATCCTATCTCTCTTATCTAAATGCTTCATGCATGTCATAGTTTAACTAGATTAGTTTGATTCTACCGTGTAAAGGTCGCTTTACATCAAAGAAATCTATGCTAAAGGCGGGGGTAAATTCTATGGTGTATCACAATTTTATAACAATAAAATATTTAATATTTTAAACATGTAATATTAGGGCTGTCAAAATGGCTTGTTGTCCACGAACAGCTCTTGTTCGACTCGTTCGGCTCGTTAAGAAGCCCGTGCTTGATCAGTTCGCTAAGTTAACGAGCTGAATTAAGTAATACTTTAATATAAATAGTAAGATTTAAATCTTGCCCTAACCTTTAACATCCTACAACTGCGTGATTAGGGTTGCTAAACGAATCATTGTTCTTGAACACCTTGTGTTCGACTCGCTAATCAAACGAGCCGAACACGAACACGTTTTTTGTATTCGAAATATAAATGAGCCGAAGACGAACGGTGATATTTTTGTAACAAGCTGAATACGAGTTGAGTCTGGGCTCGCTCGTGTTCGGCTCGTTTACACCCCTATGTAATATGTGTCTAACACTGTTCTAACACACATCAAAGACCCGTCAAACATATATCAGACATTGCACGTTGATTAAAAAATGATAAATAGTAGTATAACTTGTGTTGATCCTAATGTTGAATCTTTGAGAGAGTGGATTATTAATAACTTAAATTTGAAAAATAAAATTAAAACATTATTAATAATTAATAATTAGATTTTCTTATTTTATAGATTTTTATAAGACTACAATTCATTATTATACTAATAACATTAAAAGCATTTTATGGCTGTTTAATATAACTAGCGATGCATCGGTCCATTAATTGATGCAACAAAAGGTAAAATTTGACGGATCAACTTTCATCAATAGCGATGCATTGGTCCATTAATCGATCTCCATAGTTATTGGAAAGCCAGACAAAGACGAAGAATTTATCTCCCTTGCTCATGGTCAAACATCATTTGTTGTAGTGCGCATCTACAACATTCATGAATAAATTTTAAATAGATTGGCGGTTGTTCATTGTGAATATCTTGAATTAAAGTATCATAGAAGATATTACGAATAAATTCCATCTTATATGTACGGTATGAAAATTTTTTCACCACTAAATTGGTCATACGATCCCATTTCTGAGATCAAGATAAAAGGCAATTCGACAAAGTGGCAAGTCTAAAAAATTCGTTGGGCTAGATTGAATCCTTGCTAATCAATTCTGGCTTAATAAGCATTCAACAGAAAAGGTGTTTCATTTATCTAATTTGGGGTCTGGTCATAGACCTCTCCTTATCAGCATTTCTGTTACAAATAAACAAGCAGATGCTCGCTTTCGTATTATTAACATGTGGACCAATCATGAGGATTTTATGGATAGTATCAAGAGGAGCTGTCACATTGATAGTGGGGGAAATCCTTGGGAGAGACTTTGGAAGCTTCATAAAAGGTTGCTTATGCCTTAAAACTCTGGAATTGGCAAGTTTTTGGGGATTTAAATGACAGAATTTAGAAGGCTGAAGATGAGGTGCACAAATTGGAGTTTGTGGATGTATGTGAAACATATTATAAAGATGACCTTGTTGTGGCTTATAAAAGGTTGAATGAGGCTATAAAGTGTGAGGAAGACTTCCTTAAACAAAAAGCTGGTAAGGTACATTTCATGGAGAATGACAAAAACACTCATTAATGTTTGTATAAAGAATAGATGGAAGATTAGTGCCATTTTGAAAATTAAAAAAAAAAACGGGGACTGGTGGATTGAACAGAATGAGATCATTAGAAGTGGAGTTATGTACTTTGAGCAATTGTTTTTTAGAGAAGACATTTATCCTAAACTTTGTGAAGATATACTTAGGGATGGTAAGGAATTCATTGCTTCTTTGCAATTACTTGACTTGCCAACTTAGGCTCAGATTTGGAAGGTTGCTAATGATATTAATAGCAACAAGGTGGCTGGTCCTAATGGCTTCACTGCTGAGCTTTCTAAAACATGTTGGGGTGGTTAAAAAAGAAGTCAGTGAGGCTATAAAATGCTCTATGGAAAGTAAGGCTATGTGCAAGTATTTTGGTAGTTCAACTATTGCATTAATCCCTAATAACAAAGAGAAATCTTTGTGGGAACACAACAGGCCTATCTGTCACTCATTGTTATTATCTGTTGACCTCATTTTAGTGAGGTCTTTGTCTTCCTCTAGAGCTTAGGATCTAGCTATAGGATTTCTCTGTTGACTCTCCTAGAAGACTAGTGGTGCAAACCACCCCAACTAAAAATTCAAACCACTTCTTGACTACTTGTTGTCCCATGTGTGTGGTATTAAATCCTCAACACTTAAGTTGGTCAATTAGGACCAAATCATTGAAACACAAGATGAGTTCATATAAGGATGAAGGATGACACAGGGAGATCCTTTTTGACTTAGGGATTTCATCACATATACTCACACACACACACTTACACTACATTCACATCCACACATACCACATCACCATCACATTTAACATTACACAGTATTCCTACACACACACACACACCATTACTAAATGAAAGCCAACACCAATTTTCAAAATTGAATTCCTCATTTTAAAGTGGAAATCCAACAAATCCACCAAGACCAGCAAATTCACCAAATCCACCAAGACCACCAAACCTGCCAAATCCACCAAGTCCACCAAGTTCAAATCCATTGTTACCAATTTTTAAAAAATTCTACTAAGCCCATAGCCAGTTTTAAAAGCCCACTAAAACCAAGCCCACCCAAAAAAATTAAAATTAACCCTAGATGAAGCCCACCATCCACCATTACACAAAATCATCTCCTCGTGTCATTTGATTAAAACCAAACCTTAAGTTTTAAATATCATGAACAAAATTACCTTAATGTGGTTCCATGAAAAGTCCTTGTAAAAATCTCCAAAAAATTTTAAAATCTTTCTCATGACAAGCCATGCAAGCCATGGAGACTTACCCCATGCGAGCCACCAAAGTCATGTACATGTCACAATACCATTTTTGGCTAAAGGAGGCCAACCTTTCAAGATCCCTTATAAATGTCCTAACTACTCTAATGACTCGCCTAAACCCTTGCTTAGCCCAAACCCCCATGATTAGGAGATGAGCAACCAAGCTTCCATGCCAAGAACAACTCTAACCATCATGATGGGTGAGCCAAGCCCAAATGTATGACTTGGACTCAAGATCAACCCCAAAATCACCTCCCTTCTTTCCATTTAAATCAAGCACACCTAGCCATGCTCCAACCCAATTGGCTTCACCAATCTCCACCCCTAACCTCCCACAGTTGGAAAATGACCTCCCATACCTTGGCAAGCCATCATGGCCAAAAAAAAGGGGGAAACCCAAAATTGAGCCCATCCAATGTGACTCATCCCTATTGGGTCATTTCCTATGTCATAGCTCCACCTCATAGCCGTTTTGAACCCCAAACTCTGGCCAATTGAAGCCCCATGGCTGAGCTTATAAATAGACAATCCCACGACATAAAATGGAGGAGTGCTCAAGCCTTAGAGAAGCCCTGCCAAATTGACTCCAAAATGTTCTCACGGCCTTGTAAAGTTCATCCCCACCATTCCTAATCCTTCACACTGCCCCCATAGCCCTAATTGTGCCTTTGAAATCCAGGACTCCTCTCAGACTTGACATAAAGAGTTGTAAAACTCTAAATTGATTTACTTAAAAGCATCCACACAACCTAAAATCAATTTCGCAATCAAAATCCCGCTCTTCTGCAGCCTCTATCCTAGTGGTAGACAAAACTTGATTCACTTTTTTGGTCAAAGTCATACCTAGGCTCAACCTCGGTGCAAATTGGAGATGGGAGAAGGTGTGGCACATCCACTTGAAGCTTCTCAGCCATTCTAATTGAGGCCTCATCTCTTGGACCAAGTGGACGGTGCAGATCAATTCATATGGCTAAACATTGCGATGCAAGACCCACAAACTACAGATGACGTGGTAGCCACGCGTAAAGCGTGGTGAATGGCGGAGCGACGTGTGGGCTTTTGGAGATGTCGATGATCCAGTAAGTCCTGATTCACTTAAATAGGAAATTTGGGTTTTTTATTTATTTAAATAACAAAAAATACATTTAACTTTGAAAATTCATATCTTTTTAAAGAAAAATTACAAAAAAAATAATAATACATTTGGACTCAGTGAACGTAGGAGAAAATAATAATAATAATAATAATTATTATATCNGAAATCCAACAAATCCACCAAGACCAGCAAATTCACCAAATCCACCAAGACCACCAAACCTGCCAAATCCACAAAGTCCACCAGTTCAAATCCATCGTTACCAATTTTTAAAAAATTCTACTAAGCCCATAGCCAATTTTAAAAGCCCACTAAAACCAAGCCCACCCAAAAAAATTAAAATTAACCCTAGATGAAGCCCACCATCCACCATTACACAAAATCATCTCCTCGTGTCATTTGATTAAAACCAAACCTTAAGTTTTAAATATCATGAACAAAATTACCTTAATGTGGTTCCATGAAAAGTCCTTGTAAAAATCTCCAAAAATTTTTAAAATCTTTCTCATGACAAGCCATGCAAGCCATGGAGACTTACTCCATGCGAACCACCAAAGTCATGTACATGTCACAATACCATTTTTGGCCAAAGGAGGCCAACCTTTCAAGATCCCTTAAAAATGTCCTAACTACTCTAATGACTCACCTAAACCCTTGCTGAGCCCAAACCCCCATGATTAGGAGATGAGCAACCAAGCTTCCATGCCAAGAACAACTCCAACCATCATGATGGGTGAGCTAAGACCAAATGCATGACTTGGACTCAAGATCAACCCCAAAATCACCTCCCTTCTTTCCATTTAAATCAAGCACATCTAGCCACGCTCCAACCCAATTGGCTTCACCAATCTCCACCCCTGACCTCCCACAGTTGGAAAATGGCCTCCCATACCTTGGCAAGCCATCATGGCTGATGGCAAGCTCAAAACCAAGAAACAAAAAAAAGGGGAAACCCAAAATTGAGCCCATCCAATGTGACTCATCCCTGTTGGGTCATTTCCTATGTCATAGCTCCACTTCAGAGCCATTTTGAACCCCAAACCCTGGCCAATTGAAGCCCCATGGCTGAGCTTAAAAATAGACCATCCCACGACAAAAAAATGGAGGAGTGTTCAAGCCTTGGAGAAGCCCTGCCAAATTAACTCCAAACTGTTCCCTCGGCCTTGTAAAGTTCATCCCCATCATTCCTAAGCCTTCCCACTGCCCCCATAGCCCTAATTATGCTTTTGAAATCCAGGACTCCTCACAGACTTGACATAAAGAGTTGTAAAACTCTAAATTGAGTTACTTAAAAGCTTCCACACAACCTAAAATCAATTTCGCAATCAAAATTCTGCTCTCCCGCAGCCTCTATCCTAGTGGTAGACAAAACATGATTCACTTTTTTTGTCAAAGTCATACCTAGGCTCAACCTCGGTGCAAATTGGAGATAGGAGGAGGTGTGTCGCATCCACATGAAGCTTCTCAGCCATTCTAATTGAGGCCTCACCTCTTGGGCCAAGTGGACAACGCAGATCAATTCATATGGCTAAACATTGCGATGCAAGACCCGCAGACTACAGAGGACGCGGTAGCCACGCGTAAAGCGTGGTGAATGGCGGAGCGACGTGTGGGCTTTCAGAGATGTCGATGATCCAGTAAGTGCTGATTCACTTAAATAGGAAATTTGGGTTTTTTATTTATTTAAATAACATATTAACTTTATATGTTATTTTATTTATTTATAACATTTAACTTTGAAAATTCATATCTTTTTAAAGAAAAATTACAAAAAAATAATAATACATTTGGACTCAGTGAACGTAGGAGAAATTAATAAAATAAAAAAATTAATTATATTATATTTAATATTTAATTTATTAAATACCCGAGAGGGTATTTTAAATATTAAAAATTTAAAATTAATCACAATGGCATGAAATTTGAGTGATTTATTTTCTCCATGGTTACGAAGGTCCTCTGAATTTTTCAAGGTTAGAGGACACCTCTAACCCTAAAGCCCTAATTTTCATGCCAAAGTCCATTATCTAATTAAAATATTCATAAAAAATAAAATAAAAATTAGAAAAATACGAGATAAAATTTCTTAATATATATATGGCATCCATAAACAAAATGATTAACTGATGAGTTCTTGAAAGGTGTTGAGCCATTCGTGCAACCACAATCACAGTTTTTTTACTTATCTTTCATAGGGTAAATTTTTATGCACATGTGAGATGAACATGAATCTTGCATACTTAACACTGGATAAAGTAAGGCTAGACTTATACCGTATTGGATTTTAATCATATTATTAGTCCTAGAATTCACATCGTGAGTTTAACCCACAAATTGATTATTGTCAGATAAGTGTTTCAATGAGATAAACTCAACCAAGTGAGTATGATCCCAATATAATTGAAGAAATTATGAGTATGATCCCAATATAATTTAAGAAATTATGTCTTGATGCAATAAGTGCACAGTTTATCAAACAAGTGGATGAGGAGAAGCCACTAAACTAAGAAGCTAAGATGTTCTATAAATTATTTAATGTTGCATAATGGTCATTGTGAAAAGGAAAAGGTTGTACAAACCATTCTAAGTTATTCATATCTCTTAAAATATTTATTATTAAAGTAAACTATAATATGCTTAAAGAATATTTTAACTAGATAATAATATTATTGAAGGAGATAAATCTGAGAGAAAATTTTGCACCAAATAACTTGTGTAGATTGAAAAATTAGTGTTAAAGTTAAAGTTGACATCAAAGAAGATAGATTATTAGTTAATTGTTGTGTGTTATATTACAAGACTGATGCAATTGAGACACATAATAGGTTTTGTGGTGCTAAGAGATTCAGATCACATAACAAACCAAAGAAAAAAAGGAAATAGAAGGATGTTCCATACAAGCTTCTCTTCTTATTGTCAATCATTACACATCTTCAAAGATTATTTGTTTTCATATGCATTACTAAGTAGATGATTTGATATAATGAAAGATTGGGTGAATTTAGTTCTTCGAGTCATTCGGTAAATGAAAATGCATGAAATCATTTCAACATACTTATCCTCATTTATAGTTGAGTCACACAATGGCTTAGATTGTGTGTCAATAGTTTATGTCATATAGTCAGGCTGCCTATCATACTCATGCTAATCAGTGATAGTCACCTGAGATATGCAGAACTGCACATTTTAGTTTACCCAATCCACATAGCTTGAAAAGAATAATTAATAAATATTTGCAGAGTTTCAAATTTTATGGAAAATAAGTCTAACAACTTACGAAATTGCTACAAAATAAAACTTTTAAATGAAAGATATCTAAAGGTGGATGATAAGCAATTTTCCCATGTGTGGAATGCTATCGAGATGGAACATTGTTGGAAATTTAACATACCCATGCTGCATAAATCTATCGAAGGCATGTATGAGACTAAAATGGCTATTCTTTCTTTCTTTTCGTATATTTTATCTAAAAAGTTTACAGGTTAATGCTATAATATAATATATTTTGTATCTTCGTAACTCTCATCACATGTAATTTCTTATTTTTGGATGAAAGACGATTGTGGCCCTCAATTTTCTCACCAAAAAAAAAAAAAATTGCACTAGTAGATATTAATAATGGCTGGTCTTTCGAAAGCAAGACCGCCCAGGTGCAAGTCTATTTCACCATATTTCACATTACACTTAAATTGATGGTCACAAGTAAATTGTCTGGCCTCATGTTCTATTCATCCAGGCGGATTATTCTAAAATTATAGGAGTACTAAAAACTTAAATTGACGGTCACAAATAAATTGTCTGGCCTTATGTTCTATTCATCCGGGTGGATTATTCTAAAATTTATAGGAATACTAAAGTTGTTTATGATAAATTCCCACTCATAGCCTTTTTTCAATTGATTTATTTCTGCTAAATTAGACATAATTTCAGGGAATCACTCTTATGAAAATTTAAAGAAAGTGCAAAAAGTATTTAGAAAATTCAACACTTCTTCTAAATTACTTCTAAAACCCTTGTAGTTGAAGAAAATATTAAGTGTGTCTTTCAAATATCTAGACGACGGCATGGATCACACAACGCCACTGTGCACAGCGGTATGGTGAATTCACACCATCGTCTGGACCTAATAATTTCTGCTTTTGTAAATCTTATCTAGTTAGTTTTCTCTTTGAGTCAAATAAAGAAATTATTTGACATAAAAACTTGATCATATAATTTTTCAATTATGACATATATCGTCTTTCTTTCTACTTGTATGTTTGTACAGTTGGGCTATGATCATACCAACTCAGGAATTCTGCTCGGGTCGTATGACGTGGTGATTCGGTGATTGAGCATTTTCATCTGCACCGAAAGTCCTATGCTTGAACTCGCCAACCAAAAAGAAAAGGAACTGTTTGCAGTACGTACAGGTTTTGCACATATAACACTTTTTAGAACATGGATCAGGCTTGATAATTAATCTCAAATATCAAATTTTTCTTGCTGATCAATCAAATTTAACCATAAATTAAAATTTAATTTGTTTATCATAAATGGCTTAGTTAAAGATAATCTGACACCGCTAGAATCTAACTTTTGTTATAGATGCATATTTATATTTCTGTATTTAAGCAGTTCTTTTATGATTGAACTATTTTTTAAGCCAGTGACAGAAGTAAAAAAAATATCACCAGATAGCAATATATATATATATATAGAGAGAGAGAGAGAGAGAGAGAGAGAGAGAGAGAGAG